>PVJS01027214.1:0-26413 GCA_004027185.1 Glis glis | reverse complement strand
GCTGAGGCTGGCCACGAACCCGGATCCTCCGGTCTCCGCCTCCCAAAGTACTGGGATTACAAGCGTGCGCCACCACGCCCGGCCGGCCCTATTTTTTATACTTTATTTTGAAACCGGGTCTCACGAAGTTGCAGAGGGCCTCACTAAGTAGAAAGAGAGAGAGAGACAGGGAGAGAGAGAGAGAGAGAGAGAGAGAGCGAGCTGAGGCTGGCCGCGAACCCGGATCCTCCGGGTCTCCGCCTCCCAAAGTACTGGGATTACAAGCTTGTGCCACCACGCCCGGCTTGTGCTTATTTCTTGAATTTGTTATTGCTCCTATATCAAGTCCTCCAAAATCATTTTCCTAGACTATACAACACTTTATTAGCTGATATATTGGCTGGTCAGTCTACCTGAAAGACACCAGAGTGAACTTTCTAAAATACAAAGTTAATATCCCTTTCTCACGTCAAAATATTTTCTGTCTAAAGGATATCATGAAGTCTTTCTTAAGACAGCCAAAGAACTTAAAAACCTGTCCCCAGACTATTTTATTTATAATTTTATTGGTGCATTATGGTTGCATATCGCAATGTAGTTCATTGTGATAGTGACATGCATACACACAGCACTTGGTGGGCTTTCCCCCAGCTCCCTCCCTGCTCCCCTTCCCCATCCAGGATACTGAGATTGGCATTGGTATTCTCACACATGTACATAATGCTCAGGCTACTTTAAACACTTTCCTACACGGTGTTCCCCATCCCCAAGGCTAGCTTCATGGTGAAGCAGCTTGTGCAGTAACTTACTACAAAATAAAAATGTACACATGAACATTGCATTGAAGCGTCTCAGACAATTACTAGGATTCTCCAGAGTTTTGAATTTCTGGTTTTGAAAACTGTTGCAACTCCTGGGTATCTTTCCAAAGGGGCCAAAATCAGAGAACTACAGTTACATATGCATACCCATGTTCATAGCCACATAATTCACAGTAGCCAAATTATGGAACCAACATAGGTGTCCATCAACAGATGAATGGATTACAAAAATTATGGGATATCCACACAATGGAATTCTACTCAGCAATCAAGAAGAACAGAATTATGTCATTTGCAAGAAAATGGAAGGACCTGGAGAACATTATGTTAAGCGAGATTAGCCAGTCACAGAAAGGGAAGGGTCATATGTTTTCTCTAATATGTTCTAGCTAGGTAGTAATTGGGATGCCAGAGGGACTCCAGACAGTGGAGGAGAAGCCTCAGTGGATCCAGGGAGGTGGTCTAAAGGAAGGGGAGGGGGAAGACTGAGGTTCATTAATGGAAATACTACCATCAACTATGTGTACATATGTGACTATACCAACATCAACCTCAGTACTCTGTATTGGGAAGGGGAAAGGGGGCACCAAGTGCTTTGTGCATGTACATCACTGTCAATAAGATTTTCATTATGATGTGAGACTATAATGCACCAATAAAAGCACATTATAAAAAAAAAGAAAAGAAAACTGTTCCAACATTGCAAAGCAAATACCCACAGAGCCCTTGCTCTTGAAAGGGCCTCTAGCTTGGTTGAATAATTTAAATTCTTAATGACTTCATCTTTGAACTTGTTCTTATAGGTGATGCCACATGAAATAATACAGCATGGGCATGAGGGGTGGAGGCATGCCAGGCAGCAGACTGCACATGTGTGGCTCAGATCTGTGGCAATGAACATCTGGTTGGTGGCCTGGCCTCCTAGTACATATGTGTCCCCAAGGGGGTGGCCAAGGCTGGAACCTGGACCCAGATTAGTGGTGGCAAGAGGAGCAGTAGACTGGCCACATCCTTGGGAGAGGAGGGATTTTGTGTGAGGTCACTGTTGAGGACAGGGGCGGGAGGCGGGTTTGCCTGCCCATCCCTGGTGCCCAACCTTATGCACCAGCACAAATATGAAGTCTTCAGTCTGAGTTCAGGGTCAGGAAGTCTGGAGATCAGGCAGTGAACATTGCAAGTTATGACAAAGTGAAAATGTACATATGGACATTACATTAAAGAATATCAGGGAAATTAGAGTTCTTTGGAAGCTTTTGAATTTCAGGTTTTGATAACTGCTATAACACTGCAAAACAAATATGTACAACTTAGGAATTAAATTTAAGATGGTCACATTTGACAGAAAAGAATGCTATTTTCATTTGCAACTGTACATGAACCATCAATAAGGAAGATCATCTTTTTGGGGGATACTGGAGGTTGACTCCAGGGGCATTCTACCTCTGAGATTTACCCCCGGCCCTTTTTTATTTTGAAACAGGTTCTCCCTAGGTTGCCAAGGGTCTCACTAAGTTGCTGAGGCTGGCCTTGAACTTGCAATCCTCCTGTCTCAGCCTTTCAAGTACTGGGATTACAGGTGTGTGCCACTATGTCCTGCTAGGAAAACAATTTTAAAAGTAAATTTTCCTTGTAATTGAAGACTCAGAGATGGAATACACAAACAGTTATTCTGAATCATATGCAAATCATGAAGCTGATTTCAGTTTCTTGTACAACTTTCACAAGTTTCGAAAAATGTCAGAGAAAATGTAAAAATGTCATTGTATAAATTTACAATTAAAAATTCATATTTATATGAAATTTATTTGCATAAAGAGTCAAGTTTTTTTTAAAAAAAGTTATTCTGTAAGAATCATCAGGTCAAGATGTACTGAAATTCATATTGTGGAATATAGTTTATCAGAAATGTACCCTTATGTTGTTACAACCTACAAAAAAAAACCCTTACAATTCCAGTAAGTTTGCCTCACAGGATATATCATTCTGAAAAATAAAAGTTATCAAAAACTATTTGGGATTTTGCATTTTCCAATAGTGAATGATGTTGCTTTTAATTATGTTGTTGGAAGATGAAGTTCCTAAATATGCCTATTTTTTAATCTTATGAATGAATTTCTAAAACATGAGTCAGAAAAGTCAAATAATTAATGAAGAGTCATATTCATAAAATATTATTATTCACTATATTACATACATTCTTGACATGAAGCTATGTATTTTTGCAATATGCCAGTTTATGTTGTTAATCACGCATTGCTGTTAATCCATTTCTTGTTTTTGAAAAGAAAAAGCTTCATAGATCAGTACCTTTAACTGAACTTTTTCCATGTTTTTTGAACTGTGGGCCTCACATTTTCATTTGTACAGGGTTCTACAAATTACATAGCTGACCCATCCAGCTTCTCTATTATCTTTCATCTGAAAGAAGGCACCACACACACACACTTCTTTCTACCACCAATGATGTCCTTATGTCTCCACATTGCTTTGGTTATGTCATGTCTTCTGCTTCGAATACCCTTTTTGAATCCTCATCTATAAGAATCCTACTCACCTTTTCATATCAGCTTCACCTATTAAAATACTATACCCCTACAACACTTGCTCTATACATTCATCATAGCCTTACTATTTTGTGCTATCATTAGCTATTTGTATGCCTCTCCCTTTGGCTAGAATCTGATCTTATTGAGGACAAAGACTTTACTTCTTTTATAGCTGCCACTTCTTAGTACCTAGGACCATGCTTTACATATTTTAATGAAGTTTCATGAATATATATTGAAAAATTGCAAAGTATTGAGAAGAACACCAATCAGTAAAATTAATACTGTGAAGATGCTGATAATTTGGCTAGGGCATTGATCATTGTCTTTAGCTAATATGGTTGACTTAGCAAGTGTCCCTGCCCTCTTATTGCTTTACTCCTGGAGGAGTGACACAGGATCTAAGACCAAAATGATAAGTAGAAGTCAGCCAGACAAAAGGGGCAGGGGAGAAGAGCACAGTATCAAAAGCAGAAGGGATGCCAACCACGGCCTGGGAGCAGGAGAGAGTATGGCAAGTCCCAGGGACCGAGGGGCTCTCCTCATTAGGGTGCATCATTGTTCCAAGAGGATGGCCTTCATGCAGAGAACAAATATGGGCTTAGCTGCTCTTCTCTTCCAGGGCCACTAAATAAGTTTTTAGGATCTATCTCTAAGTCAATAAGAACAACAGTGAAATACTTGTCAAAATATTTAACACAATTCTTAGTATTAATGTTTAAATCATTAGATATGTACTTGGCCCATCCCCATTAGCTCAGTAGCTAATCAGTGATGTTATTGGTCCAGTTGGATGGTCCACAGAATCAAGTAGTCTGTGCAGCAGAGGTTCCTTTCTGGGTATGTGGTAGATGAGCATGAGTTAGATCTAGAGTGAGAGATGGTGTCCCTACCCTCATTGCCTAGGTCATAGAAAGAAAGAGCTAAGAGGGAAGGATCATGGTAAATCCATTTCTACCACCAGTGAGGTCTTAAAGCCAATGCCTTTTACATGCAAAGAGGAACCCAAGTCTCATTTTCTGCATCCGAAGTAAAGGTCATACACACCCCTCAAAGTGGGATGGAATTAACATGCCTTAAGAGTTTCCCTGAGGTAAAATATTTTATTAGAATTCAGCACTTTAATTACATTTAAAAATTTTAAAAAGATCATGTAATATAGGTTGATTTTTTGATTTCTGCAACTCTGGTTAGCTATTATCTAAGGATTTAGTGCTGCATGAAGTAGAAGCCTTCTCTGTCTTTTCTGATCTTTGAGACTGTTTCATTCTTATATGTTCTTTCTTAAGTTTCCTAAGGAGTCAGCCACAGAAACAAACAAATCTATAAATGTGCTGTTTTCATTTTTTTGCTCAATAGACTATCTTAACATGTAGAAAGGTTCTGTGAAAGAGGCTATGAAGACCCCATACATTTTGTGGGACATGAACATACATCCAAATTTAGATATCTACAAAGTATATGATGTGTTTGTAAGCTTATACATAATTTTCTCAGCAAATACACTTTGATGAATAATAAACAGAAGAAGGAAAGAGAGTTCATACTTCATTTAAAAAAAAGGCCAAGTGAGAGAGCAAGAAAGAATGAAAGAAGAACAGGGAGTCCATTTCCTACAGTAAAAAAAGAAATACTATGTATTATATGCTGAGGGTGTCAAAGATGTACCCTGTGAAATTTTAGAAGTATTAATGAAATAGCATAGCAAGATGGACTATATTAAAATATTTTTTCCAACCATTCCAGAAATCATGGTCCAAGTTGGCATGTCAAGACTGGTATCATGCACTTCTGACTGTAGCTCAGATTGCTGGGAGACACATCCCCCTCGTTAGTTTCAGGTGACAGCTCACTGTACAGGAAAGATCCCCTTGTACAGAAAGAGAGAAGAAGGAGAGGAAGATTTAGCGCTGCATTTTCGCAGGGCAAGAAATTCTGCCCTCGCTCCAATGTGTGTTGGCTTATTGCCTGGGATCTTGTTAAACACATGACCATCACTCTTCTGCCTATTTCTGGCCTGGATTTGGAGTTGGTGGCTAAGCAAACCCCAGTTGGAGCTAAAATTAGGCAGCCAAATTGTGACGAGACATATTTGTCTTCAACAAAGAAGAGAGGTCTATTTAAGAAAAAGTGGATCTGCCCCTGGGTCAGCGTAAGTCACATGTATCTTAGTAGACTGTTTCTGTTATGTAGAAACTGATTTAACATAGATTAACTAACTAGATTGCATTTTGGCTTCCAGAGACCTGGTATCAACACAGCAGCCCAATTCTGTGGTAAATGGTCACATCTAGCTGTAGGAAAGCTTAAAGAATAGATGCAGTTTAACAAACTATTGACATGGACTGTGAAAGGCCAAGCAAACAGACATAGCCATAGTATGTATATGTGTATGTATGTATGTATGTATGTATTTTGGTACTGAGGACTGAACCCAGGGGCATTATACCTCTGAGCTATACCCTCAGTCCTTTTAGATTTTTTATTTTGAAACAGGGTCTTGCTAAGTTGCTGAGGGTCTTGCTAAGTTGCTGAGGCTGGCCTTGAGCCTGTGATCCTCCTGTCTCAGCCTCCCAAGTACTCGGATTACATGCATGCACCATAATGCTAGAATAACCATATCTTTTAGATCAGTGTAATTTTATATTACAAAGATGTCAACGTTTGGATATCTTTTGTATCACAGGAGGAATGAGTTTGGGGTATAAGAGTCAAAACATTCTCCTTAATTTGACAAGCATCTGATAAAAGAGCGATTGTTATCAAAACTAAAGCAAGAGGACAGTAACAATGATTCTTTATATTTGTATATATGTTTACCTTTTAAAATATTTATTACATGTAGTTTGTCAAACATCTCACTATTTCTTGACTGCTCACAATGGGCATAGTCTTATGGGGGAATAAGAGAGTTATCAAAAATTCTTTTCTCCCATTAAGGAGTAGAGGATCTATTGAAAGAGGCAAGAAATGAATGCAAAATACAATAAAATACAACAGAAAGAATTCAACAGCACTTTGAAATAATTGTAAAAGATATTTATAAGGTAGTGAATGATTAACTGATTAAGTGTCCCATGCCTTCTATAGATGAATACAGAGGAAAATAATCACTTCTGTCTTCAGTGATTATGAGAGAGAGATTTTCACAAATGCAGAGAGGGAGAGCGATGCAGACAGTGATGTGAAGAAATCAGGAAGACTAAACCTGATGGTAAAGTTGGAAAAGATAGCCAATACATTTTCTTGTGATGGAAACTTGTATAGAGAAGTAGTTGTATTCACATAGCACATGTCTACAGGAAGCACATAGCTGGATACTTACTTGAGAAATGAAGCCCTTACAAGTCCAGAGAAAACCTGGAGATACAGAGCTCATGAGTACCCATACAGGGTCTCATGCCGGGGCAACCAGATGCACGCTTTTACTCTTTTCATCACATAATACTTAAATCCAGGGCCAAAGTGCAGACTAAAACAAAATCAACCAAATGATGACTTCTCTTCCCTCCAAATCAATCACTTCAAACATGGTACTCGTGCTCCCTGGCAGTGCTAGGCTGATTCTTCCCTCTCAGTCATTGCTGTGACCTGCTTGCCCCTCTTCTCTTGATGCCTCCAGATCTCAAGCACTTTTCTGTCACTCTGTTTTAGAACGTGCATCTTCTGCAGGTGCTAACATTTCTGTTCCATTGGAACTTTTGGCTGGAGGTATTTCTTATCTGCAGTGAATTGTTTCAATACTTTACTGTTTACAGGATTTAATTCATGCTTGACAAGGACAGGTTACATTTAAATATATTGGGAATGTATGGTAGGAAATTGAACAAAGGTTTCCTGGGCATCTTTCATTAATCAAAATTTCATGGTTTTTTTTTTTGGTACTGGGGATTGAACTCAAAAGCATTCTACCTCCAAGCTACACCCCCAGCCCTTTTTATTTTTTGTTTTGAAACAGGGTCTCACTAGATTGCTGATAGTCTCACTAAGTTGCTGAGGCTGGCCTCATAAATGCAATCCTCCTGTCTCAGCCTCCCAAGTACTGGGATTATAGGCATGCTATACAAAGAAAAAGATGTATAATCCATTAAATGGTTTTTGCTAAGGTTGCAGTGACCTTGCTGTTGAAACCAATGGGTACATTTCTATCCTGATTGTTTGATTTGATATCTAGGCAATGCTCAATGGATGACACTTTCTTCTGTTTGAAATGTCCGTTTCCATTGGCTGCTATAGCACCATATTGTCTGAGTTTTCCTCCTACTTTCACCCCTTTCTCTCAGCTTCCTTTGTAGACTTATCTTCTACAACCTGTGTCTTAAATAGCTAGGTCATTTGGGGTTGTATCCTGGGTATTTTCTCTTCCAACTCTATATACTGGGAAAATCCCATCTGTTTCCATTGTTTAATTTTACTTCTTTTTTTTTTTGCGGTACCGGGGATTGAACCCAGAGGTGGTCTACTTCCGCACTACACCCCCGGCCCTATTTTTTATACTTTATTTTGAAACCGGGTCTCATGAAGTTGCAGAGGGCCTAAGTAGAGAGAGAGAGAGAGCGAGCTGAGGCTGGCCGCGAACCTGGATCCTCCGGTCTCCGCCTTCCAAAGTACTGGGATTATAAGCGTGCGCCACCACGCCCGGCTGTTTAATTTTACTTCTATCTGCCCATGTCGCTAGCTCATGCATTTGTTCAATTTTCTCCTGGAAGTCTCTGGATGTCTCATGAACACCTTGTTATGGTGACCCTCTATCTCTGCTCTTCTTCCAGAGTACCTTAGCTCTGTGAATTTTATACCCTCCATTCAGTCACCTGAGCCCCTGTGTCAGGATGGAGCTTCTGTCCTGTTGGATCAATATCATCTCCAGTCCTTTTCTCTGGTGTGGAGGAAGAGATCTAGCATAATAACACCAAAATTCTACCCTGGCAAGAATCAGTACTAGGAAGAAAAAGGTATGTTTGTGTGGCAGATTCTGTATTTTGAGAAATACCAGGGTCCAGTACAGCTCTCCCAGGATGGAGGCAGAACTTGTTTTTGCCAACTTCTGACAAAAGGGCTTGGAATCTTGCTGGCTTCGGTCACAAGAAGCAGATAGAGACAGAGGGACAAACCTGGACTGAAGGGGGGAGGAAGATGAGGAAAGAGGTTCTGGAAATCTGAGGACTGACATATATAAATGAGATAATCTTATTAAATAAGTGCTATGAATAAAGCACTAGAGGTCTGTGACCTGTGGCCATGGTTTGGAGTCGAGGCCTGGCAGGTAAGAGGAGGTAGGGCAAGATCAAGTAGAGGCAAGAGCAAGGCCCCTTCCCAAAGAAGAAGCTACTTAACAAATTCTCATTTTCATAGATGAAAAACAAAGATTTAGAGAATGTTAAGGAATTTGTTCAAGAGCATATCATTAGCAAGTGTCACAGCCAGGCCATTGGACTAGAGCACCTTCGATTTCACCACCAGCTGTGCTGCCACCATCGGTGTCTGGCATCTTCCACACCCTTGGGACCAGGGCCCTTGGATGACCTTTGTCTGCTCTCAGTGCCACTAATGTGTCCTGTGCCCCCAAATTGCCTCTCACTTCCTATACTGTCCTCCTCTGACCTCAGAGTTCCCATTCTTTACTGTGCCGGTGCTCACCTAGGAATGTTACAGAATCTGAATTGTTGAAGTCTCACAAAGTTGTTAGTGACAGCTCTTACCTGAAAAAGTCATCTTCATTTTAAAAGGAAAATCTTATTCAGGATGCATCCAGTATTTCAGAGTTTTCCCAAAGTGGCTTTGATACCAATAATCTCATTTAAACCTCTCTCTCTGCAGTGCATTTAAAAAATCCATTTTATAGCTCAGGAAACTGAAGATCAAGTAAGCTCATGTTGCTAATCCAAATAAACTTATTGGTGGAATTTCAAACTGGCAGAATGAAGAGAATGTCATTCCCAGTGGACCCGAGTGGATTTCAGGCATACGGCCTGGCCTACCTGTGTATATGGCAACTCTGCTGGCCCGGTCCTGCTTTCTTTTGCCAGTAGGTGCCCTTCCCTCCACTCGGGCCCTTTCCTTCATGAGCTGCCACATTTTCCCCATTGACTCTTCACTGCAGCTGGTCTTCTTGCTGTCACTGAAAGCCCTCTCCCCCGCTCTGCCTCCTTTAGCATCTCTCCCACACCAGGTTTTTCCTCCAGGCCCTGCTCAAGCCCCTTATGAGCTCTTTTGATCACAGCGGATAGAGTCCATGGGATGGTCAGTGCCCATGACAAACAGGCCAGTAAATTATTTTGGATGTTACCTCTTCTTCCGATTATTCTTGCTATCTCTTCCCCACATTCCTCTTCTATTAAACTGTTCACTCTGACTTCATACCATACCAGCCAACACTTGCTTATGTGACATTTAGTTCTTGTCATGTTTTATCTATTTTATTCTCATTCTCCCAGTTTGTGTGAGTTGTAATACTTTGTCCTATACTATCAGTCTTCAAAGTTTTCGGCTTTAGGACCAATGTAGTTTACTAGATACTATTGAGAACCCCAAAGAACTTTTGTTTGTGTATATAGCTATTGATATTTATCATATCATATATGAATACTGAGAAATTTAGAGTATTTATTTACTAATTTATTGAAAATAATACATCTAATATATATTAATATAAATCACATATTTCATAAGATGTAGCTAGATTATCCAAAACAAAATTATTTTAGTTAAAAGAGTGGCATCATTCTACATATTCCTAAGTCTCTGAATTCAGTATTACAATGGTTTACTCTGTAAAGTGATCGATATTCCTGTGTGGGGGTCAATGCTCCTGGGTGGGGAGAGTACGGAGCACATACACAACACTGTCATGTGAGGATGGCAGTGCATGTTTGAGCAGGAGAAAGCTGGCATTGCAGCACTTTCAGGAGCCTGAGAGAGGTCATAGAGGGATGGGTTGGGGGCCAGTGCGTGGTGTGTTAATATGAAAGATGCTCAGTCAATATGATTTAAGTTGCAGAGCATCGAGTAGGAGTTGATAAGATCTATGAGTCATGAAAGACCCACTTACAAGGCTGGGATGGAAACTTATAGAGAGTATTTTCCCTTTAATAACTTATAAATCTCAAATTGACTTGTTATTAAGGTATGTTCAGACTTTGTATGGCATGGATGTAGTATCTAATAAGGTTTAGTAAAAGACATAGGATGCCAAGTAACCAGGTACTCCTGAATCCTCTTACAAATGACTGCAAAGGAGCTTATGAATCAGATCTGTCAGTGAGAGAAACCCATAGCAATCATGTGACGCCTGTTTTGATTGGTCACGCTGTGCTCTGGAGAAGCCCCTCAGCGTGGACTTCTAACAAGCCAGAGGAGAGACTTGCCAGCCGGATAGGGTGATTCGGATAGAGTCTCTAACTTCCTATAAACAGGAATGAAAAGTCCCATTGTATTTTATGGGGTAAGTGACAACTTTAAGTCATGGGTTTTAGTTACACCGTTTGTAGGGAAGTCACGTGAATGTAAAGATCTTTCTTAAAATTTCAAAACATTTATGAAAGTACCAATTGACTCTCTGAGGCTCTAGGACTATTAGTTTAGAAAAAACATCAAGAAAGTCTAGAGAGGAAAACAGGTGGCAATGAGATTTGCAGTGAAATTTGTAGTCAGCTCTTGTTCAGGAGTGACCATAACATGTTGGTTACAAATCAGACATCAGTAATGGGAAGGAGAGAAGTGTTAGACATTGATGTGAACTCCTCAGAATTTACATGTCAAAGAATTTCCCTGTAAGGATGCATACTTGGCCTTTTATAAAAGAACTAGAATGGAGGTGAGCTGCTTTCTTGAGTCATAGCCTGGTGTTGCTCAACTCGGGCATGACCTTGACACTTGAGAAACTCAGCCACTCTGCTTGTTTTCTGAAGCCAGCTGTTAACACCAGAGGTGTCCTGACAAAGAGGAATGAGATTTAGGGCTGGCCAAGGAGATGGAGGAAGAGAGAGAAGTTATGTGAACACCATATAACTTTGTTTACATCATCTTTTCCTGGTTGGGAAGTTCAGTTGGAAAACAAAGGATATTTAATTGACTCCAAGACACTGTTGAAAAGTGCAAAATTTATGAATCATCCAATCGTGCTAATGTGACTAATTTTTACTATATTGACTTTTTCCAGCTTCGCCGAATTAACCTAATTATGTGTTGATGTTAGCTGTATGTGACCTTAGGGTATCAAATATCTTTAGATGACTTTTTGCAGAATTTCTTAAAAGAATTTAAGTTCAGTATGCCATAACAACATTTTCTTTGCACTGTACAAAAATAGAAAGTTCACCGTTCTTTAAAGAAACGACGGGGAAGACCCTTTTCTGGTTTGAGTTGTCTCAAGGAATTTCGGAAATGTGTTCATTGAGTCATTAACAAATTGGAACAAATAGAAAATATGTGTAGAAAATGAAACAACCCCTCCCCCAACCCAAACAATAAAGGACAGCTGCTGACAGGGAGGTTGGATTAACAAAGGAGCAAGTGTATGAAGTGCTGTGGTATTTGCCCAGACCCCGAGTTTCTTTCAGCCTCCCAGGCTGGCAGTGGTGACAGAGCCATCTGTCCTATCACTTTGCCCTCTGTAGTCAGCCATTAATTTTCCACAAGGGCTTTCAGTGACAGCTACCTCATACTGACCATACTTGGACACAGGGTGTCATCATGCTTTCAGAGAGTAGCTTCCAGGATTCAAGGTTCCTGACGCTGAGTCTATGAAGAAAGAGGCAGAGAGATTTTCAGAGGAGTCAAAGGTGGATGAAAAGCAGAGAGACGCTGACTCACTTGGGGAAATTGCTATTGTTATTTGTCTTGAAATCTCACTCTGTGTGGCTGTAATTCTTGATCCCAATATATTAGAGAGCTAGTAGACAAAACAGGTGTCTGAGTAAATAGGGAAGAAGAGGTGCTAACAGGTTATTCCTTAAAGCCAGAGGAAGGACAAAAACACTAACTCTCCTCATCTTAGTTGAGATGATTTTTCTTATTTCCCACTGTGCATTCTCTCTCTCTCTCTCTCTCTCTCTCTCTCTCTTCCCTCTGCAGCTGTTCTACCCTCACTAGAAATAATATGCATAAAAAGAGTATTCTACAAATATGCATCAAAATTACCGTGCTATTTTTCTCCAGCTTGCACTGATGCTAGAGAGGATTCAAGCTTGGTTTTTAGAAATCTGGTTTTCATGAGGTAAGATTTCAAGGATAAGTTTTAAAAAATCTCCTTGAAATGTTCTTTTGATAAAAAAGCATGAGGTCATTGTTAATATTCCTGGAAAACCAACATTCCGTTTTAGGAAATATTCAAGTACCTGTTTGGAATTGTTTTTGGTTGTTCTGGAATTTTGTCATTTCCAATGCTGATGGAAGTAAGTGAGGTACTTTTTCTGGCAAAAAAAAATCACCTTTTTTGTGGATTTTGTTGAAAATGGATAAACCTGCCCTAAGAATTCTGCTTTTCTATGTGTGTGCTATAGAAGGTAAGACTTTGTATGCCTGACTGAGATCATTTTTAAATGTCTTATGACTTAGGCTAGAATTGGGCCTAATACCAAACTGGGGAAGGATTTTATTAGTCAATATTCTGGAGTCTAGCTGCTGAGAAAATAACTATTAGGAAACAGGTATTTCCAGACAACTTTTTAATATAAGCAAACTTCAGAGGTCATAGAGGAGAAAATTATTGATAGACACACGAAAATTAAAAAGTTATAAAAACAAAAGGCAGGGTAGGAGAAAATACTTAAAAGGTAACAAAAATAAAGAAGAATTACCAGAATACAATGACTCCTCCAAACACATAAGAAAAAGAAAACATTAAAGTTAGCAAAGAATATGGTCAAGCAATTCACAAAAATATACTAATAGTCAAATAAGCTATGAAAATATGTTTCATCTCAATAATAATTGGAAAATTTCAATAAAAGGGTAATTTTGCACATTTTAGCAGGTAGTAAACAGATATCCAGTTTTGTGGAGAATGCAGAAAATCAACAAACTGTATTATGAGGATCTTCTTTGGTCTAACTGTACTAAGAAATACCAATATAAAAGAAAATCATTAAGATAATTAGAGAAATTTAAAATATGGACTGGGTATTAGATGACATTAGAGGATTGTTAATTTTGTTAGATGTGATATAGGTTATGGAGATGAAAAGAAAAGTTCATATCAAAGATGCAAAATGAAGTGGTTATGAGTAAGTAGTAGATGGTCTAGGATCTGCTTTAAAATGTTCTAGAATAAAAACATATGCCAATGTATGATGAATGAAACAAGATTGACAAAATGGTGAAAATTCTTTAGAATGGGTAATGAGTATACATATGTTTATTATATTATTTTTATGTGTGTGGAAGAAAATGAGTGAACTTTTCTATAACAGTTTTTTAAAAGTACGTTTGGTTGAACTCTTTTGGAATAAAGGAACAACAACAACAAAAACCACCTAGGGAAAAATCTGTATCTATCTACCTATTTTCTCACTATACCCATCTATTATCTATCTAGCTATCATATCACATTCTATCCATCAATCCTATCTATCTATCTATCTATCTGAACGCAGTGCCTTAGACCGCTCGGCCATCCTGACGACCTATCTATCTATCTATCTATCTATCTATCTATCTATCTATCCGTCTATCTTCTATCATCTATCATCTATCATCTATCTATATGTATCATCATATATCTACTTCCTCCTTCTCCTCCTTCTTTTCCTTCTTCTCCATCATCATTACCATCATCATCATCATCATCATCATCTAATCTATCTCTGTAATTGCAGAAAAATGGCACGACACAACCCTAATGTTAGCTATTACCTCTGGAGAGTATAGTAGAACAAAGGGAGGTAAAGGGGTCTTTTATGTAAAGGGATTAGATTTAAAAATTCCAAGTTCTCTTCTGTAGTTTCTTTTTCAAGGACGCCCTGCTTTTTAAAACCTTACTGGGAATGTCAGTTATACTTGTTACTTTTATTGATCCTATTTTCTTGAAAACCCATTTATTATATAGTACCTTCCCCTTGATTATTAGTCCTTTCTGTCTTCTTTGGAAACTTGGTGTTTTTGGTTGTGCATTCACCTTTGTATTTGAGCATTCTTATTCATGTGACTATGGAGTCCATTTCTGTGTGACAAAGGGATTTGTGGGGGCTGCTAGATATTGTTTCAAGTGTGAAGCTATCCTTGAGTGAGGGCTGCCTGTTCCTCTGGTCTAACTATTAGTTGGAGCTTACTATGCCTTTCTGAGCTAAGTTCACAAACTTACTCTAATTTGAACTTTCAACAATGGATCTATGAGACTGTGGTGGTTAATTTTATATGTCAACTTGGCTGGGCTACAGGATATCAGGATAACTGGTAAAAATACTTCTGGGCATGTCTGCGAGGGCTGCTTGTTCCTCTGGTATAACTATTAGTTGAAGCTTACACCATGCCTCTCTGAGCTAAGTTCACAAACTTACTCCAATTTGAATTTTTAAAAATTTTTTTTATTGGTGCATTGTAGTCTCACATCACAATGAGTATCAGTTTGGTGTTAACATACATGCACACAGCTCTTGGTGTCCCCCCCCATGTAGCACTGAGAATGATGTTGGTATAATTTCATATATACACATTGTTTATGACAGTAATTCCATAGATTCACTTCTTTCTTATCCTTCCCCTTCCCTTGTACCCCTTCCCTTGCACCACTGAGGGTTCTCCGTTGTCACTGGAGTCCCTTTTGTGTCCCCACTACTCCCTAAGTTGCGCATATTAATGAAAACATATGTCCCTTCTTTTTTGTGATTGGCTAATCTCATTTAACATAATGTTCTCCAGATCTTTCCATTTTCTTGTGAATGCTGCTATTTTGTTCTTCTTTATTGCTGAGTAGAATTCCATTGTGTGTATTTCCCATAATTTTGTAATCCATTCATCTGTTGATGGACTTCTAGGTTGGTTCCATAATTTGGCCACTGTGAATTGTGCTGCTATGAACATGGGTATGCATATATTACTGTTGTTTTCTAATTTTTGACACTGTGGTGGTTAATTTTATGTGTCAACTTGACTGGGCTACAGGATATCTGGATAGCTGGTAAAAATACTTCTGGGCATGTCTGTGAGGGTGTTACTAGAAGAGCTTAGCATTTGAATCAGTAGGCTGAGTAAAGAAGACCCACCCTCACCAATGTAGGTGGGTATTATCCAATCCATTGAAAGCTCAAATAGAGCAAAAAGTTACGAGATGGAATTCTCTCTCTTCTTGAGCTGGGACACCCTTCCTCTGACTTTGGACAGTGGAGCTCCGGTTCCTGGGCTTTTGAACTCTGATGAATAATACTACCAGCTTTCTTGGTTCTCTAGCTTGCAGATGGAATATCACTGGGCTTCTCAGCTTGTGCAATCACTGTGCCAATTCCCATAGTAAGCCTCCTATTACTTCTCTATGTATCCTATTGTTTCTATTTCTCTGGAGAATCTTGATGAAGACTAGTACTTTGTATTTAAACAATAAAATACATTTTAACACATTAGGAATATTTTAAATAATGCAATGTGAATGTTTAATAACTAAATTCTCACTGCCTGAATTTGAGCAATACACCTTTAAACACATGTTTAAGTTTATACATACAAAGAATGGAGTATGAGTACCTTTCTGGTAATATTTACAATTGAGAATCTTCATCTTTTCTTTTTTCTTTCTTTCTTTTTTTAGTGATACTGGGGATTGAACCCAGGAGCATTCTACCTCTGAGCTGCACTCCCAGTCCCTTTTAAACTATTTTTGTTTGGAAACAGGGTCTCACTAGGTTGCTGAGAGTCTCACTATGTTGCTGAGGCTGTCCTTGAACCTGCAATCCTCCTGTCTCAGTCTCCCAAGTACTGGGATTACAGGCATGTGCCACCATGCCTGGCTGAGAATGTTCATCTTCTGACAAAATCCTTTAGTGGAATATACGTGTGAGGAGGAGAAAATCTGTTGTAATTGATGAGAGATACAAGAAAATCTATTATATTCAATGAGAGAGAGGGAGAGAAAGAGGGAGAGAGAGAGAGAGAGAGAGAGAGAGAGAGAGAATATGAGAGAATATGAATTTACATATGCCAGAAAAAATAAAGTAGGCTTGTAAGTGGGTGTTAATTTTACTATTTTACTTTCCTTGTTAAATGAAAAATTTAAACAGGTTTTTACCTGTAGGACTTTTCAGAGCCTTAACTAAGCTGGTATCCACTGTTAATATTCCCCTGTGGATAGTATGCTGAATTTATCAAAATTTATTTCACCAAGAAATACTTTTTCCTCATCAAGGAGCATCTTGTGCACAAATCCTCTGTAGAACATAATTGGCACTACTGGTTTACCTGAGAATTACTTTCTTGTTTCCTGTCTTGTAGAATGTGCTTTGATTTTTTTTCTTCTTGGATACTCCAGTAATAAAATAAAATCAAAACCAAGAACTTTCTATTGAGTTTATAATTAAGGCATGCTCTAACCTATCAAATAAATAGCATGATACCGGCATATGGGAATCCTAGTGTAGACACTGTTGTGAAGGTAATGATCTCTAATTAGCAACAATGCTTGCCCTTTTCTCTGGTGGCCACATGGGGGAGCTAAAAAGAGGCAAAGGTTTCTTTTTCTTCCTTAATAGGGTATTTTATCCATTTTTTTTATCAACACGAGTGAATTCATAACAGTCAGTACTTTTTTCAAGCTCATTTTAAAAAAGTCTATTATCAATATTAGCTAATGGAGATGAAATGTATCAACAAAACATTAACTCTACATAGCCACAAAATTCAGGTGTGTGTGTGTGTGTGTGTGTGTGTGTGTGTGTGTGTGTGTGCGTGTTCTCTTATTAGTGGACCCGAGGGATAAGGAGGTAGGAATTTTCAGAAGGAAACCTTTTGTATGTTCATTTAACTGTGAATTGTTAGAATTTGTGTTTCAATATGATAGGAAAAACGAGTTAGTATTTAAAATATTATATATTTATTAATGAATATAACATGTCTGTAAGCTATCAGGCATAGTAGTGAAATAAACTTTAAAAATTCTAATTCCTAATATAGGCCCTACAACATTCCCAGTACTCCCCATGGTACAGTGTGACTTTTCTAAATTCCCTCTCGCAGAGAAAAAAGAATCCTATGTTTTCTCTCATATGCGGAAGCTAGAGAGAGGGGGGGAAAAGAGAGAAAAAAAGTATGTCATGAAAGGAGGAAGACAAATAGGGTAGAGGAAGGGGATCAGTGGGAGGGAAGGGAAGAGAGGAGGGGAAGTACTGGGGAATGAAATTGGTTGAATTACATTTTTACACATGCATGAATATGCCACAATAAACCGACTATTATGTACAATTAATATGTACCAATAAAAAAGAAGAAATTTTCTCTCCCTGTCCCTCTCCTTCAACCAGAAAGAAAAACTGTCCTGGATTTTGTGTTTATTATTTCTGGTCTTAAAAACAATAGTTTTATCAAATATCTATACCTTCATTAAAATACTTTAAAATGTTTTCTTGTTATTGACTTTATATAATTATCTTAAATTAATCTTCTGAGCTTCCCCCTCCATAATATTAGTTTCTAAAATTCATTGCAAATTGTACATGAAGCTGTAGTTCATTTTCATTGTTGTATAATGTTCCATTTTTTGTCTGTGCCACAAATTATTCATCTGTTCTTCTGATTATGTCTATGTGGGTTTTCTTTTTCTTTTTGTTCTTAGGAATACTGTGTACATTTTCATATAATGTCTGATGTTGCAAATTCAGAGGAGTTTCTCTAAGATAATGTGAATCCCTTGGAATGAAAAGAATGCACATGCTTGTATTAAAAAAAGAGTCCCAATCTATTTCACACTTTATACCATGAGTGAATAAGAATTCCTGTTGTTTTATAGTTTGCCAACCCTAGGCCTTTTCATATTTTAAATATCTACCAATTGAGTGGTTTAAGATGTTATAAAAGTAAAATCTTGTTTGCATTTTATAGTTTCTAGAGAAGTTGAACATATTTTATATGCTAATCAGTCATTTGTTAATGCCTGTTAGTGCACTTTGCCCATTTTTTTTTTTTTTTGAGTAACCGTGTTCTTTCTAAACTTAAAAGGCATGTTTTATATTATAAATCTTGGTTGGTCATATGTATGCCCTACCTTCTCACCCTCTTTAAGATGTGTTTTGATAGAAGGATCTAATTTTAATTTTTAATTCCAGGGATTGAACCCAGTGTTATTCTACCTCCAGGACACACTCCCCGCCGGTTTTATTTTCTTAAAAATTGAAAGAGGGTCTCGCTAAGTTGCCGAGGCTGGCCTTAAACCTGCAATCCTCCTGTCTCAGCCTCCCAAGTATTGGGATTACAGGTGTGTGTACCACATCTGGCTTAATTTTAATCTTTGAATTTATCTTTTTTCTAAATGGTGCTTTTTGTACTCGTTTCTAAAAAATCAATCTCTATATGAAGGTAATAAAAGTAAATTCTCCAAAATTTTCTTCAAAATGTTTAGAAATTTTATATTTCATACTCTTTGTTTTTTAAACATCTGGAATTTATTTCAGTCTAGAAGATGAAGAAATTTGATATATTTAAAAATATTCCTCATCAATTATAACATTATCACTCGAATAGTCTACCTGTTATAAGTAACCAGCTTCTCTGGGTAAACACTCACTGATTCTAATAATTTGCAGGCTATTTTAGTGTTCTATGTTGTTAATCTATTATGATATTTTTGTTCTTATTTCCAATAAAAATAATTTTTGGTTTTTCATATCTTCACATACTTCACATAGAAGCCCTGGTATTATATTGAACATAAACAGTAATAGATTTCTTGTCTCATTCTTTATTTTAAAAATAATGTTTCCAACATTTAATCATTAAAATAATTTGATTTTTAAAGGTTAACCTTTTGCCTAATTAAAGTATTCACATTCTGTTCCTCTTTTGGTTAATCTTTTTTTTTTTTTTCTGTGGTACCGGGGATTGAACCCAGGGGTGTTCTACCTCCGCGCTACACCCCCGGCCCTATTTTTTTTTATACTTTATTTTGAAACCGGGTCTCACAAAGTTGTGGAGGTCCTCACTAGGTAGAGAGAGAGAGAGAGACCGGGAGGGAGAGCGAGAGAGAGAGCTGAGGCTGGCCGCGAACCCGGATCCTCTGGTCTCCGCCTCCCATTTGCTTTAATACTATCCTGAATATTTTATTCAGGATTTTAATTTTTTGTTGGTACAGAATGGTTGGTTTTATTGTGGCATATTTGTATACACATAAAATGCAATTTGATCAATTTTATTTCCCAATATCTCCCTCCCCCCTTCCTCGTCCTGGTCCCTTTCCTCTTCCCTAATGTCTCTTTTGTACATTCAGGATTTTTATTCATGTCTATGAATGACATAGGAAAGTGCTTTACTTACCTTTTGTTGTTGTTGTTTGTGTTTTATTTTGGTACTAAGATATACAAACCAATTTGAACTATTTTCTGGGAGAGTTTGTATAAGGTTGAAATGGTCCATTCTTTGAAAGGTTGATAATACTTCCCTGCAACTTTCCCAAAAGTTTAATAGCATTCAATGTTTTCTTTGTAGAAATAACTTTCAAGTGTGATACAATTTCTTTAATAGGACTTTCTCTTATAAGACTATAGAGACTTTCTATTTCTTTTGGTGTTGATTTTGATAAGTTTTCTGAAGTAGGGAATTTAATCATTTTATCTTATAAAATTTATAGGAATGAATTTGTAGTAGTTGCTTATCTTTTTAATATCTGCTATAGATATTAAATCTGTACTATTGACATCTGTACTATGCATTCTTTTTTTATTAGTAATGTTTTCTAATACTAGCCATTTTGGTGCCCCCTTCCCTTGAGCAAGTTTGCCAGAGGCTTGCTAATTTTATTAGTTTTTTTAAATATCCAACTTTTGGATTTATTGGCCCTCATATTTTTGCATCTTTCCTTTAAAGTAAAGGTTTGCTGGATCAAAAGTTTCTGAGTACACAATTTAAAGAGTAAAGTAGTTTAAAAATTATTTTTCAAAAAATGGCAGTCTCTGCTTCCTCTCTTTCTTACTTTCTCTTTCCTAGAGACAACCACTTTTATTTCCTTCAGCTGATTTTCTGATACCATCAAAACTCTAAATAACTTTTTCTTCTACTACTACTTCCTAATTTTCAAGTTGTAGGTTTTAAATTTTGAACTCCATATTGAGTTGACTCTTTTCTTTCCTCACCCTGTATATTTTCCTTCATAGTGCAAATCATAATTATAGTTTTGCTTTTCTTTATATGATTATTTTATTAGTATTTGTTTTTCCTTTCAGTAGTCCCATGTGGTCAAGATCTTGCCTACTTTTGATTTCCATTCAAATATTTAGTGAGTGAATAAATGAACGACAGCAATGTGAAAGGGAGAACTGTCAAGAATTGAAAAAGATGAGGAGATTCCTTGGGTGTAACTTGAATGGAAAGAGGCAAGGCATTATCAATTATACCGGTTATTCTATGGCCAGATAATAGTTATCTAATAATGTGAATCCCCTCTTGTGCCAGTGCCTTGTTCTGCATTTCCTTCATTTTTGTTTTTCCCTGAGGTTCATAATAGAGTCCAAAGACAGGAAAACACCATTGTCCTACTTAAAGCAGTCAGATAGGAGTAGTTTCTTCTTGTTCAGGTTTATTCAGCACTTCAATTGATTGGATGAAGCCCACAAACATTCGGAGGGCACTCTGTTACTCTGTGTACTAATCAAATATTAATCTGATCCATAAGCAACCTCACAGAGACACCCAGAATAATGTTTGACCAAATGTCTTTGCTCTTCATGGTCTAGTCAAGTTGACACATAAAATTAACCATCACACCTTCCCATAGTTTTTTGAATGAGTATGTTTTAAGAAAATTCAAGGCATCATGTTATTTCACATGTAACTGCTTCACTACTTATAGCAATAAAATAAGATTTTCTTTAAAAAATCTTGTTTTTTAGATGTTTTGGACTTACCAAAAAATTGCAAAAATAGTACATAGAGTCCCTATGTACTCCACATCCAGTTTACCCTGTTATCGACATCTTATACTACTATGGTACATTTGTTACAATTAATGTACCCCGACATTGATAAATTTTTATTAATCAAAGTCCATAATTTGTTTGGGTTTTCTTGTTTTTTACCTAATGTCCTTTTTCTAATCCAGGATCCCATCTCATCCCATTACATTTAGTAGTTAAGTCTCTGTAAGACTTTTAATTGGGACAGTTTCTTAGGTATCTCTTGTTTTTGATTAACTTGATGGTTTTGAGGAGAACTGGTAGGTAATGTGTAGGATGCTCACATATTGGAATTTTGAGATATTTTTCTTATTGGACTGGGGTTATGGATTTTGGGGTGGAAGACTACAGATAACAAGCATACATATTACCAACATATTTTATCATTGTTGGCACTGATCCTGACCATCTAACTGATGTGTTTGTCAGTTTTCTCCACTGTGAAGTCACTTTTTTCTCTCCTTTTCATACTTTTCTCTTTGGAAGATGGTCGCTATGTGGAGCCTATGCTTAAGAAGAAAGGAATTGTGCTCCCCTCCTTGATTGCAGAGTATCTATAGTTATCTGGAATTCTTCATCATGGAACATGTCTCTTCTCCCCTATTTATTTGTTTATTGATATACTTATTTAATAATTTATTGTATTAATATATACTCATATGTACTTATTTTATGCTTTAGGTTATAATCCAGTGCCAGTTTATTTTGCTGCTCAAATTTGCTCATCTTTTTGTCAGTTTGTCTTTGAAGGTCAAACACTGGGAGTCCTTTCAGTTATCTTCTATGTCTCTTTGATATATCCCCATCAATGTATGTGTTTTATTTTTAAATTAACATTTTTATGAGGACTTCTTTACTTTCTGGCACTATATGCTGCTCCAGGTTTATTTTGTAAATTTTATGCCCCAGTCTCAGCATCATTAATACCATAAAGAAGCTCTGGCTCCACTTTTTTTGAAAAATGGTATTATAAACCAATGCATCTGGATAGTAGGTATGTTCATTGCTATTGGAGTCTTATTGCTTCTAAGCATTCTTAGCTGACAATAATGAAATATATTTGTGTATGCAAACCTATGTATATATACATAGCTAAAATATTTTTATATGTAGTTATCTATCTATCTATATCTTTATCAGTCATCGTCTATCTAAATTTGGCACTGGGGATTGAAACTGGAGGCATTTTACCTCCAAGCTACACCCCTAACCCCTTTTTAATTTTGAAACAGGGTCTTGCTAGGTTGCTGAGAGTCTTGCTAAGTTGCTGAGGCTGGTCTTGAACCTGTGATACTCCTGTCTTAGCATCCAAAGTACTAGGATTACAGGTGTGTGACATCACACCTGGCTTATCCATATATATTAAGCTAAATATAAGTACAATTAAAATTCTTATCTGAAAATTACTACTCCAAGTAAGAGAAATCTGGCATTTACCACCTTCCATCCTTTGCTTAATTTTCATATACATATACAGTAGTGACAGAATTATTAACCTGTACCCGGGTGGGAAACCACTTTTTCAACTAGAGTATTCGGTGAACGTGTGGTTGCTCTTGCCTTTGGTTCTGTAGACTGCACTTTTCTAAAGCTGCTGGGAGCAGCACCCCTCTTCCCCAACTCCCAGTTTCAGCATAGTTGTTTTATACCTTCGTAATAAGTTACGTTGTTTTGTCACATTCTGCATTACATCCTGCTATTCACCCTAACCTCCTAAATGCTTTTTAAACATTTGCATACATTAAGGTTCATTCTTTGTGTTGTAAAGTTCTATGGGTTTTGATAATTGCATAATGTCACACATTCATCATTATAGTGTCATGCAGAGTATTTACACTGCCCTAGAAGTCACCTAATTTTATGTAGCCAACTCTTCTCTCGTACCCTCAAACCTCTGGAAATCACTTTCGCCTTTGCCAGACTGTCATTGTTAAAATCATACATTGTATAGCATTTTCAGATTGACTTCTTTCACTTGGCAGCATGCATTTAAAGTCCACATATATCTTATTGTGGGTTGATAACTAATGTTTTCATCACTAAATACTATGGCATCTTATGCATGTACCGTAGTTTGTTAATCCACCCACCCGTTGAAGGACATCTTGGTTACTTCCAGTGTTTTTCAGGTTGTATAGGAACCTTTTTTTTTCTTTTGTACTGGGGCTTGAACCCAGGGACATTCTACCCTTTTTAGTCTTTATTTTGAAACAGGATCTCACTAAGTTGCAGAAGGCCTCATTAAGTTGCTGAGGCTGGCCATGAACCTGCAATTCTCCTGTCTCAGCCTCCCAAGTACTGAGATTACAAGTGTTCACCATCACGCCTGGCTTAAAGGAAGCTTTTATAAGACATGTGTATAGGATTTTGTGTGGACATGTTTTCAAGTGAATTGGATAAATATCTAGGAAGAAATTACTGCATCATATTAAGGCTATGTTTATATTTGTAAGACACTACCAAACTGTCTTCCAAAGTATCTGTTTGCATTCCTAAAGGCATTGGATGAGAGTTTCTGTTGCTTTACCTGTTTGCCAGCATTTGGTATTGTCAGATTTTGGCTGTTAGCCATTCTAATGGTGTATAGTAGTGTCTGATTCTGACCTAAAATAGTTTTTACATGAGCCGGGCGTGGTGGCGCACGCTTGTAATCCCAGTACTTTGGGAGGCGGAGACCGGAGGATCCGGGTTCGCGGCCAGCCTCAGCTCTTTCTTTCTCTCTCTCTTTCTCTCTCTCCCCCTCTCTCTCTCTTCTTAGTGAGGCCCTCCGCAACTTCGTGAGACCCGGTTTCAAAAAATAAAGTATAAAAAAATAGGGCCGAGGGCGTAGCGCGGAGGTAGAACACCTCTGTGTTCAATCCCCAGTACAGCAAAAAAAAAAAAAAAATAGTTTTTACATGGTGAGTTAAATCAAATAGCCATTGTATTAGTCAATTAGCTGATATGAATTTGCTGATGTATCTGGCTAACATTTGATTGTTTTTTAAAAGTTTGAATTTCTAAAAATATTATTTTATTTTGAGGATCTACATATCTCTTTCTATGTTTAATGAAATGTAAACACTGATGTTTACTATAGTAGGTGAACAAACATGATTCTTCTATATAAATGTCTGATTGTTTTTAAAACAGTTTGACTTTTTAAATATTATTTTATTTTGAGGATCTACATATCTCTTTTTACGTTTAATGAAATGTAAACACTCATGTTTACTATAGTATGGGAAAAACATGATTGCTCTATATAAATATATTTAGATCACTTGCCTTTTGTAAAATGCACTATTAATTCAAAGATTGATTTTCATTTCTCTCATATGAGATGTTGATAGATCTGTATATTTGAAAGCAGCTTAAATTCATTGTCACTTTCTCTTTTTTATATTAAAAAGTTGGTTTGTTTTTTTCAAATACCAAACTCATGGGGGAAGAAGCCAAGATATTTATATATTCCCTCAAAAAAGATAATCTTATAGAACTGAAATTGCACAATTATCAGGGGAAGAAAGTAGAGCAAGGAAAGAGGCTGAGTATTACATCATTTGATTATTAAATGTTTGCTGAATTGTGAATGGACGCATTCATTCAGTTCAACAAGTACTTTTTGAGCTATTCTTACATCACAGTAGATAGCAACTGAGACACTGGGACAGGGCAGTGAATGAAAACAGACAAAGATCCCTGCTCTTGAGGAGTTTCTCGCTAGTAAATGAATTTAGATGATGAATGAATGAGTAAATACTGCAACATTCTTTTAGGGTTGTGTCACAAGCTTCTTGTGGTTTTAAATTATTTGAATGAAATATTTGAAATTTTATTCCACTATAATGCTTATCTGTGCTTTGCCTGCTTCTTTATTTGCCCGCTTTTGGAGTGACTCTGCCCTGGAAATCCCTCGGTCTGGTCATGTGCATGGCTGCCTTCTTCATGTCAACAGTCAGAAGGCTATTACATCCATACACTGGGGCCCTGGCCATGGGTTTCTGGGATGAGTGAATGATTTTTCACTTAGTCAGAGAGATCAAATTATCAGCAGGGCTGTTAATCTGCCTATCTGCAAAAATAGCTAGAAATATGCACAAATGTAAACACAAAAGGGGACTCTCATAATTTGCATAGCTCTTGTATTCATACATCAGTCACCCCAAGTGCCCGTAGGCTGTAAGGCAGGATGAGAATGAGCAGCAGCCTGGGGAATTGCCATTTTATCTTCCTACGAGACGCTTTATTATCACCGTTAATTGATTAAACATTTTCAACACTCTCTGAGTAAACCATCCATGCCATCTATTTCTACCTTGGGCTTCTGTTTATGGTCGGAGTGTGCCAAACATCCAGACTAAATGAAAATATACCCTCCAGGAACCACGCACGGCATCTCTCATAACAAGCTGCAGCACCTCTCCCAAGCACGGCTGCTATGCCCTGGGGAATCCGGGGAATCCTCGCTTAACTCTCTGAGCCTTGCAGCCTCTGGCAGAAATGGAAAGAGAGTGGTGGGAGAGGAATCTCATGTGCGGATGACTGTCATAGCTACCACTCTGATTTTAAGGGAAAAGGAGTGGTGGTTCAAGAAGCAGATCTGTGTCCCTGAGATAAGTGCGATTTATGGGAGCAATCTTGGCAATGTGAGTCCCAGACAGCTCGCCACAGCTTCCCCAGCATTCCCCAGAGCTTCTGGGTCTGTGGATCACAGTAGGGCACTGGCTCCCTTGCAGTTTGTGCTTTACCCATTTGATATTCTCTATCAAATCTAAATAAGACAAAAGCCCACCTGTCATTTCAGTACTTTGGAGGCTGAGACAGGAGGATCGCAGGTTCAAGGACAGCCTCAGCAACTTAGCGAGGCTCTCAGCAATTTAGTGAGTCCCTGTTTTCAAATAGAAAATAAAATAGGGCTAGGGGTGTTTCTGGGAGATAGAATGCCCCTGGGTTCAACCCCCAGCAATACACACACACACACACACACACACACACACACACA
>PVJS01027213.1:0-26414 GCA_004027185.1 Glis glis | reverse complement strand
CACACACACACACACACACACACACACACAGTTTTATATTTTAAAAGTATGATGATTTGAATCCATGCTTTAATTTCTATTTTATGAATGAGGTTGGGAATGTAGCTCAGTAGGAGACTGCAAGCACACGCCCTGGATTGGACCCCTAGAACTACCCAAAATGAGTAAGTGAATAAAGAAAGAGAGAAAGAATAGTGAAATTAAATTCAAACCCTTTAGAAGGAAGAAAACAATAAGGTCAATGGAAAGAGAAAATTGACAAAAAAGAGAACTGTAAAGCAAAAAATAGAGAATAATAAGAGTGTTGAAATTGGTTATTCAAGATTATTGATAAAATTAGAAAATGAGATGAGTGATGATATAAAAAGAAAAAAATAGTATCAGGAATGAAAGAAAGTAACATCAGCAAGATGGCAGAATAGGAAGTCCTCACTCTCTCCCCCCATAGACACACTGATCCACAGTACATGGACCAGTTCTCTTTCTAAGGAATCCCAAGGCCCGTTGAGAGGCCTGCAGCTAGCTGAGCACTATTCTCTCCTTCCAGCACAGAGCCAACAAGTGAGAAGAAAGCCCAGCTTCAGCTGCTTACGGGGCAGGGAAAGGAGGGAGTGGAGCTCGTGTCCAGTGTTTTGACTTTTCCCAGGGGTTACCCAAGGATTCTGTCAATTGTCTCAAAGTGCTGATGGAATAGAATATACTTCAGAGGCCTGGAGGCCACTGCGGATACACAAGAGCTAGGTGATGTCCTGATGCTCCAGAGGACATGTGCCAGAGCAGACAGCGGCCAATGTGTCTTGGCAGCTTCTTCCTTAGGGGAGAGAGAGAAGAGTGGACCATGACTCTGTCATTTCAGCTGTGTAGGAGCAGTCTGAATACTGCTTTCCCTCTCAGTTATTTTGGAGCACTGGCAGGACCTGGAGTATTCTAGGTGCTTGGGGGCTGCAGAGATCAGTGAAGAGCCAGGCAGGACTGATGCTGCTGCTGTGACTGCTGCAGATGGCACAGCAGAAACAAGCTGGTTCATGGAAGGAAGACAAGAGCAGAGCATGTGTCCAATATGTCTCTGCCTGAATGACTCATTTCTGACTTGCCCAACTTGGGGGGCATTGAGACTTGACATACTCTTGTTGGCTGAGAATCACTGAGAATAAAAAAAGATCAGGGTGTCATACTATCACTCCAGACGACCCATAGTGCAGCAGACAAAACCCAGATAGAGCAATAGATATGAACTCCTGAAAAACAGAAAATGATGAATCCTTCTAAATTAGGAATTTAAACACACATATCCAAAAAAGATGCATCCAGAGAAAAAGGTTTCTGGGCATGGTGGAGAATGCCTGTAATCCAGTACTTGGGAGGCTGAGACAGGAGGATTGCAGGTTCAAGGACAGCCTCAACAAGTAGTGAGACTCTCAGCAACCTAGTGAGACCCAGTTTCAAAACAAAAAAATTAAAAGTGCTGGGGGTGTAGCTCAGAGGTAGAATTCCCCTGGGTTTAATCCCCAGTACCGTAATAAAGAAAATTTTTTTTTTTTTGCGATACCGGGGATTGAACGCAGGGGCGTTCTACCTCCGCGCTACGCCCCCGGCCCTATTTTTTACGCTTTATTTTGAAACCGGATCTCACGAAGTTGCAGAGGGCCTCACTAAGGAGAGAGAGAGACAGAGAGAGAGAGAGAGAGAGAGAGAGAGAGAGAGAGAGAGAGAGAGACAGGGAGAGAGAGAGCGCGAGAGCTGAGGCTGGCCGCGAACCCGGATCCTCCGGTCTCTGCCTCCCAAAGTACTGGGATTACAAGCGTGCACCACCACACCCGGCTCCCAGTACTGTAATAAATATATGAATAAATGAATAAAGAAAGAAAGAAAAGATTGACGAGGCCCCCCAAATCCCAATTAATCAGTCTATATCTGTTAGAAGCCAATCCATAAAGACCGGGAGAGGTCATGTTTGTTCAAATGAGTGAATATCATGACAAACGACAAGGAAAATGAAACTGAGAAATACGGTACAAAGAACCCAAATAAATCTCCAGAGACTGACTCTAATAAAATAGAGATATATGAATGACCTGACAAATAATTAAAAAAAACGTCATAAAGGAGTTCGATGAGCTCCGGAAAACAATGTTTGAATAGAAGGAGAATTTAATCAATGAAATAGAAAATATAAAAAGAATCAAAAAGCAATTTTCCATATAAAGAGAGCAGTAGGTGAACTGAAAAACTTACTGGAATAGTTCAATAGAAGACATGACAGAAGAAATAATCAATATCAATGAACTTATGACATATTATTTGAAATTATCTAGCTAGAGAAGGAAAAAAGGAAAAAAGGAAAAAAGAAAAAAGAAAAGAAACAGTAAAGTAGGCCTAAGGAACTTATGGGACACTATCAAATGAAATAATTTATGCATTATGGAAGTTTCAGAGGGTAAAGGAGAAATAGAAAGTATTAGAAGTACCAGAGAGCTTTTTTTAAAAAAAAATTGTGACTGAAACTTTCAACTACTGGGAAAAAATAGGTATCCAGATTCAAGAGGGCAAATAAACTCCAAGTTGATTAAACTAAAGAAAACCACAAAGAAGCACATTATAATTAAATTGTCAAAAGTTAAAGACAAAGAAGTTATCTTGAATGCAGAGAGGGAAGGTTATAATATACCATGACAAAATTCCTATACATGTGCACACACATATGTAAAATTTACTGTATTATCAGAATCAAGAAGAAATCTATATTATATTAATAGATACAGAAATTCTATTTAACAATATTCTATAGTCCTTGATTATAAAAATTTCTCAGCTAAGAAGCGATAGAAAGCACATCCCTTAATTTGATAAAGAGCAACTATAAAAGTCCAAAAATAATATCATACTTGTAGTAAAATATTGAATGGAGAGTTCAGAAATAAATGAACACTTATATAGTAAATTGATTCCCACATGCATTGCTTGAGTCACTGGTTATCCATATAGGGGAAAAAAATCAACCCCTACTTTATCCTGTGCTCAAAATTAAGATAAGATGAATGATACATTAAATATAAATGCTAAAACTATAAAACCTCAAGAAGAAAAATGTAGAATATGTGTACTTCTCTGCATGTAAATTGTTTCCTTAAAAAAAGACAATTCACAAGTTAAAATGTATGTAATAGATTTGTTTTTGTATTGGTATGGCAGTGCTTTCTGTAACTCCAGACTTTCAGAAATTGGTAAAAATAATGAGGCTAGTGAAGCAAGGTGTCCCACAATTAGAAAAAAATACAGATAAAAAAAAACAAGACAGGAAAGAACTCTTTGCTCTTCAACTGGAATGTTATGGTGGATTTAGAATGTCCTGCTAGACCCCAAGTAGACAAGGCAGCCATATTGGAGGCGGGGCTTGATTGCTGAGGAGGGACCTTTGGGGGTGTGGCCTTGGGGATTATATATGGCCCCTCCTCCCCTTACTCTCTCTCTACTTCTGGCCTCCATGATGTGAAAGCAGAATCCTTGTGTTCTTTCTCTCCCCTGGCTATACCCTGAGCTCCACTGACCTCACCTGGCCCGATATGGACTGAACCCCTGAAATCTCCAGAACTGTGAGCAAATCAATCTTCCTTCCTCTAAGTTGTTGTCATCGGGTTTTGGGGGTCACGGCAGTGAGAGCGTTTAGTGCAACATGGAAGTTACAATATGGTTTTTAAGGCAGATAGTAAAAAAATAGATAAAAATGTGATTGTAAAGACAGACAAATAGATAATTAGATAATATATACATACCTAAACAGATAAATAATATTTATAGGCATAGGCATAGATTCATTAGTATGTAATAAAAGGAATTAGAGGCAATGGCATTCCAACAGTAATGAGTGCATATAGTACTCATTTAATTGTTAAAATTATCAAGTTTGTATGTTCTTTATACTTCAGTTAACTAATGAACATGATATAATTTGTAGTTAGAGACCATGTTTGATTAGGTCTTAAATTACCTTTCAGCTTAAGAAGTATTTGTATTAATAAATAGCTAAGGTTTCTAAAAGTACAAAGACATGACTTTTATGAGTGATGTAGAATAGTCCAAATTTTAGAAAACATAGTAAATGAGAGCTTACTTGTGCAGGTTGGTTCTGGATCCCATCTTCCATTTATGCAGATAGAGTGTCTATTTTCTGGCTTTTCTCTGCATTTGTAACTTATGTTAACATTATGGTGAAATTCATTCTTATCTGGTTGATTTGCATCACTTGCAATTACCCTTGGTGTTGTACACTTCTCAAGTTGATCTGTTGCTATAAAATGAAAATATTTCCATAAAAAGACCAATTACTAGAATCAAGCCAACTATAACATAAAATAGCTATATAGTCAATGGATAAAGAAATTGTGATTTATGCCTGTAAATTCTACCAACAAAATTATTCCTGATCACAAAGCATGAGATATGCTATATTGTTTGAATATAAGTCTCTTGTCTAGGCTTTGACATATTACTTTAGGAAAAACATATGAGGTTCACTTCCTCAGATGACCTACATCATGAAGAGTCATCACACAACTGAAATTGGTCCCATATTTGAAATTTGTGCAAATGTTCACATTCATTTGTTTTTCTGATTGCAAAAAAACACTGTATTATTTCCAATCCAGAATCTTAAAATATTATAATAGAAAACATTACCTATGGGAATAGAATGTAAGGAGTTGCTAGTTTAGGTATATTTTTCAAGAGTGGTAACATGTAATAAGAAAAATACTTCTAAGCTGTATTGTACATAATATGAGTAAACAGTGTTTTTGGTATGAACATAGAGGGAGAGAGGGAAAGAGAGAGAGAAGAGGAAGGAGGAGGAGGAGGAGGAGGAGGAGGAAGAGGAGGAGGAGGAGGAGAAATAATTGGGCACTTAAAGTCGTGATCTGTTTTGTAATATAATCTTAGAGTTTTTGAAAAGCTATTTTATACACCAGCTCATCCTTTAATCAAATAATATGATAATGTCATAGTAACAAAAATTTGCTGGCTATTTTATGAGCTAAATATTAATTATGTTTTTGGTAGTGGGGATTGAACCCAGGGCCATTCTACTTATAGGCATGCACCAGCAAGCCCTGCAAAAACTCTATTTGAATTTGATTACATGTTTTTGTTCATCTCTGTTCCTATTTGTTGTTAATGATTTAAAAAGCAGAGTTGGCTGGGCGTGGTGGAGCATGCTTGTAATCCCAGTACTTGGGAGGCTGAGACAGGGGGATCACAGGGTCGAAGCTAGCCTCAGCAATTTAGTGAGGCTCTCAGTAACTTAGTGAGACCCTGTTTCCAAATAAAAAATAAAATAGGTCTGGGGGTACAGCCCAGAGGTAGAAGACCCCTGGGTTCCATCCCCAGTACCACACCAATAAATATATAAATAGCAGAGTCAAGTGTGGATGAACAGAACTCAGAAAAGTAACTAGTCCAAGATTAGAATGATTTTGTAAACCAAACCTGAAGAACACTAGAGGAGGCTAAGTCAAAGCACAGTAGAGACGTGAGAATTAGTCTGATCCTTAGGATTGGTGCAGAGTGTTGAGGAAGCATAAACAAGAGGTTCTGCAAGAGATGGCAACTGAAGGGGGATCTATGGTCAAGGGGAATGGTGGTGGTTGTGGTTGTATCCTGGGACTGATTGGATTCTGAAATGATTTCTTTGTTTATTGGGAGGAAATAAATATCTTGAGAAGGGTGAAAAGTACAAAATAAATATTGAGAGGGGTGCAGCCTTTGATAGCTGGAAGGGGCTTTTATGAAGCTGACTATTGATAGAAGATTAACCACAGAAAGGAAAACTCTAAGATCAGAAGACATAATAATCAAAGTAGAATTTTAGTGTAAGTTAGAATGAAGAGTTGAGTGTTTTTGTGTCTGATATTATTTTGGATTTTCCTCCCATATATGAAATCACTTGTGGAAATAGCCAAGGACCATGGTGAAGTTAGGTCCGAAAGGATTGAAGGCAGTACTTTTGAACAGGGAGTATCTAGCAAAAATTTAAGCAGCAAAATTTATTGCTTCATTTGACAAACTCTTAATAAATGTTTCCTATGTGCCAGTCAGTCTTCTGGGTATTGAGAATACACATGAACAAAACAAGTATACATCCCTGTCCTCAAGGACTGCTATATTTTCCCAGAATTAGTTAATGTCTAGAAATCCAATAAACAAGTTAGACTTGGTACGCAACACTATCTTTGAATGAGAGACCCAGGAAAACCCTGGGGAAGAACTCAGGCTAAGAGAAAAGTGAGTGAGGACCCTCAAGATCCTTTCCTTTAGTCATCAAAGACAATAACCAAATGCGTAGAGGGAAGTCTATCAATGGGATTTGCTTCCTGGCTCAATCCCAGATGTCCTCATGTCACTGAGTTCCACTACTGATGGAGAGGGCCTGTGGTCCACCCACCCTACAGCACATTAACTTCAGTTTGCTACATTTGAAACAAACTGAGAATTTATCCTTGTTTGAAGCTCTGAGAGAGGAAAGATTCCTATGGGAGAGTGGTAAATGGGCATTTTGTTGATGTTATTTCTTTGCTTTTCAGGGCCTGAAAGAATGCCATATAGTAACAACAATGGTAACTATGTAAGATAGTTATTTTTTCTTGGCAATTAGTATTCACATTTTACTCATATGATTATTTATAAGGAAAATCTAGGTTTACAATAATAAAAATAGGTTTAATATCAGGTATAGAGACATTCATAAAATTCTATTGCTAGTTTTATTTTTCTGTAGACATATATTGAATTATAAATAATAAAATTTTGAGTTCATTATAGTCAAGATGACATTTTCAAGAATATGTCTAAATTAAAAAAAATATATGATTGCAAATATTTTTACCATAATAACATTAAACTTCATTAAATGTCAACTTTAGAATGATACTCTTACCAACACACTGTGGCAGTTGGGTCCACTTTCCACTAATACATGTAATCGATCTGTCTCCAATCATGGTAAAGGTTTCTGTGCAATTGAATTCCACCGAATGTCCATGGGGATAGGGAGGGTTAGAAGGCTCGGCATAGCCATGGTCAAGTTCAGGTATGTCTCCACATGTTCTTTCCTCCTCTATGCAAATTTTACAAAATACATTTATGATTAAGACATAATATATATGTTTAAACCCACACAAAAAAGTATTTAAAAGCTTAAATATTAACATTTTTCATATATTACCAATACATATTGGCAAGGTGGTCCATTGTCCATCAACACACTGAATTTTATTAGGCCCTTTCATCAGGAATCGAGAATTGCAGTCATATACTACCACTTCACCATGTCCATATTCTTCTTTCTTTGTTGTCTTGACCTCCCCATTGAGGAGTTGAGGAGGTGGATCACAGGATTGTACTTGATCTACAGTAGAAATACTGTGTAAATTATGGTTGTCTATTTTACAACTTAAAAATCCAGCAAAATTTAGTGGTGTTCTTCTTCAATTTATTATCATATAATTTATCATACAGTTCTTAGTGAAAAAAGAATGATTACATTGAATTCATATTTCTATGTTGTGTTACCTCTATTGAAATAACATTGGGAGTATATTTAAGGCTTTAAATATTTTCAATTATCTACACATTTTAAAGATGCATATAAACCTATTAGCAAATATGGTTGTATAAAGTATATTACTTTTCATATTCTATGGAAACATTTAATTATAACATTTTGAAAAAAGTATCATCACTTAGGCAGAATTTGATCAACATATCTTAGCATTGATTAAGTAATACAAGCTGGTTTAATTCACTATGAACATCTTAAATACTGTTTAGATATACCAAATAAAATTTGAAAGATGGCTCATTCCTTATAAAATGTCCAATATCACTGCTGACAGTGTAGGTAAAATGAAATGTAAAAAAAGAAATCTTTCCAATCTCAGCCACCACATTGATATGTATAAATACTTCAAATGCATATTTCAAGAAATAACTGGCAATTCAATTCTTAAACAAAGGAATCAGTTTGTTTAAGAAACACATATCCATGACTTAATGTAGTAGATTAAAGGCACACCAGAAGCTGATGGAAAATTAAGAGAAGAAAGAAAAGGGTTTATATGCAAAAGCCTAATTAATTTGCGTTATTATCGTTTTAAGACAAATATTCACCTTTACATATTGGAAAATTCGGGGACCATCCAAAGTAGTAGCATTGCACTGAATCTGGTCCAACTGTTTTAAGTCCTTGTCGGCACGAAAATTTCAACAGGTCTCCAACTTTGTATTTATCTTTCTTGGGATTGACTACTAAGTATTTTTCTATTTGGGGAATGCTGCATTCTCTTTCTAAAATAAAGAGTAAAATAAGCTAATGAGAATATATAATTAATCATTGCTGACATAAATTTTATATGTACCTTATGAAAATGAGGTAGCTGTGTGTGAGGCGTAACAGGTGACCATCAGGAAAGTCCTCTTTTTCGAAGATAGTATTACATATTGGGTTTTAAATATCATTGAGGAAAAAGAACACATAAAAAGGTATTTTGAATGCATTTCAAGCCAGAGGAATACTGAAAACCAGATAATTGATGTATTACAAATGAGGAGAACAAACTAATACACATGATCAAGATGAACGGATGGGCATATTCTAGGTGTCTTGAATCTTTACATTAATAGTCAACTATTTTTACTTATGCTTAACATTTTTATTAATAATCAATGATTATTCTGATTACAATTGGGACTGTATAAAATTCTCTCACACATATTTTTTAAAAATAGATTACATTCCTAAATATTATCCAAAAGAGCATTTTTCTTATTTAAAATCATCCTTTCTTGGTAATTTTTGTAATTATAGGCTTCTATTAAAAATTACAATCATAGCAGAGAAATTTATACTATCAAAAGTCAAGTGTTAAAGCATATTTATAAAGTTAAATGTAAAACAATATTTAAAAAAAATAATGCCTCAAAAAATAGCTCACAAATTTTTGCTTTGAGGCTGGGGATGCAGCTCAGTGATACCGCTCATGCTTAGCAAGTGTGAGGCAATCTCCAGCATCTCCCCCCCCAAATTGATTTTGTTTGTTTTAATATGAGTTTAGAAAATTAGTTTAGAAAATCACTTTTGAATGAGAATGACTAGGATTATTCTCCTCAAATTCTATTCTAGTATTTTACATTGCAATGTGTTACTGTGGGCTTATTAATTTTGTGATCATTTTATAAAAATTATCTTTTTCATCATGTTGCAAAAAGCCCTGTCTTTGCAAGAAAAAGTGATCTTCTGTATTAACGAACTGCTATATTTGCATATAGAAAATAACTTAAAAAAGTTGACTTAAATAAGAGTGTAAATGGACATATAGTGAATGAGAAATATGTGTCTTTGTCTAAAAGTCAAAATCCTAGGCTGGCATTGTGGCACACATCTGTAATCCCAGTACTTGGGAGGCTGAGACTGTAGGATAGTAGGTTCACAGCCAGCCTTAGCAACTTAGCGAGACCCTCTGACCCTGTTTCAAAATAAAAGCTTAACTTATGCAGTTTATGATAATAATGAGGCAGGCAGGGGATCTGGGAACAGGTCCTTCTGTGAGGTGGGTGGAGGTGAGTGGGGAGGTGAGAAACCAGTGGGTGCCAGGAGATCTGGGCCCACCACAAGAGAATTCAAATTAAGGATTGAAGTTGGCCAAAAGACATTGGTTCCCCAAAACTCAATTCTGACCAATCATAAAAGAGCAGATGGAGAACCTCAGTAGGGTTTAAAAGCCCACCTCCCAAGAGCTTGTGTGGTTACTCTCTTTTGGAGACCCCCCTCCCCATGAGGGGGGGAGCTGTTGTTGTCTTCTAGTTTTCCTTGATGTAAAATAAACTTTCATATTTTTATATCCTTTGCTAGTTCTTGGACTTCATTGGTTGAAATCCGCTGGACAAGGACACTATAAGAGGAGACATCCCCATTTCAATAACAATGCTTTGGAAACACCTCCTCATAGCAAAGAACTTCTAGGACATTTGAAATAATCTTGGATATTAGTCAATCTGCGTGAAGTTTTCTGCTACGTGGTTGAGGCAAGAGTACTTGGAAAGGGTACTTAAGCTGTCATCTGTTCATTCAATCTTTGGAGGCTTATGTTGGGCTGGCAAATTCCTGACTATGTGTTTGTTGATCATTAGTCTTTATACAATTTGTAATAAAACGTTCCCTCCACTATATCACTTTGCCATCCTGATCGCTGTGTCTGTCAGTGCCGCTTCCTCTCCTCCACCTTTTCCTGTCATGTCTGCCGATACTGGAAAGGTACTGGAAAGCATATATTCATAACTTTGCATTCTTCTATTTTTTATTTTATTTTATATTTTGCAGGGCTGGGGGGTTAATCCCCAGCCCTTTCATTCTTTCTAAAAGAAGGACACTCAGTATTGTAAAAGCGTCTGGCTTCCTAAAACCTTTATCTGCTTACCATCACATCTTAAAAACCTCCCTTCTTACTTAGAATAAAATCCAAACCTTTTGTGAAGCAGCCCTTGCCTACTCTTCCAATGTTATCAAATATCTTCCTCCTGCTCTCAATCCAGATTTCAGATTTTACAATCTAGCTGTTGTACAAGCCCATTTTTTTAAATACTTTCAACATTTCTTTGTGTAGATGCCTTCCTACATAAAAGAGAGTGTAAGGTTCTTCTTATTTTCTATCTAAATCATCAGATTTTTTGTTTGTTTCTTTAAACACAGTGATACACAAAATATATTAAAACTATTTTTATCACTTGGTTTGTTATTTGGCTTAATTTATTATGTTTTCGTTTTGTCACTCTCCTGTTCTGGAAAGCTCTAGAATGGCAGGCCTCATGCTTGTGCTTTTCATCATTTTCTTGTGTCTTACAAAAGGAGTTTCTGGTCATCCTGAATGAATTAGAGTGGGCCTTCCAAGCTGCTAATCAGGTCTCAGGGTCTCTCCTCTGCTGCCAGCATTTTAAGCCTTTCAAACTCTACCTAAAGCTCCCCATCCTCCTTCTCTCAGGCACTACTCAATCTCAGATAACCTTGAAAATACAATAGAACCGTCGGTGTCTGACTCTTTCAAACATTAGATTTCCTCACCCATTCTTCTTCCCTTTTTTATTCCCTCTGTTGCAAAGTTATAAGTACTCCTGTTGCCACCAAAGGCCAATACTTCCAACAGGAGCTCCATGTTGCTAAATCCATTGCATTTTTACAACTAACTGGATATATTCACTGAGTTAGAACTATCATAATAATAGAATTAGATGACCATTTCCTTGACTTTATTATATAACTTGAATATGGTGAGAAAGTTACCTGGACTACTTAGCCTACTAACCAAAACAATCCTTTCAAATACAAAACAACTGTAAGTAGTAAACATTTTAATGATAAGGATGATTCAACAACCTTTCAAATAAGCTTGATATGTTGCTTGGCATGGGGTGGAATTAGGATTACAATCTAGATGGGATGACTCCACAGGTTACATTATTAATCTATTATACTTCCTCTTCCTTTAAACATTTCTTTTTTCCCCCACATCTATGACAACATTCATACCTAGACTTTTTTCTCCTGTTTCTCTGGATCCTCCTTTTTTTAATTTTCCCATTTACTTTGCTAATTGTTCCTGTTCTGTCTGATGTCCAGATGTTGGAATGTTTCAGGGCTCAGTCTTGAGCCTTCTTCTCTTTTCACTCTGCATTCTTTCTAATTCGATGCTATCAGGTATATAGTGTTAATCCCAAATACAGATCTCCTGGCTAGATTTACATCCAACTCTGCACTGTACCTATTTAATTTTGTTTATCCAAGGGCAGCTCAACCATAATGTATCCAAGTCACAAGTTGTAATATTCCTCCCAAGGTGTTATTTCTCTTGCCAGTACCAAATTCCAAAATGGCTCTGCCATTTACCTATATGCTTTTGAAAAGAATAAAATAAGAAGCAGACCTGTGAGGTGTTCAACCTCTCATTCTTTCTCACCCTAGCATTTAGTGACACTACCTATACTTCTCATTCCAAAACGTACCCCAAATCTGTTTGACATCTCATCAGATAGCACTCTACCTGAATTCCAATTCTTTCTTACATTACGAATGCATTGCTTTTTTTTAACCACCAAAGCCTAGCATCCAGGAATTAAACACACACACACACACACACACACACACACACACACACACACCAACATACAAAAAACAATAACAGCAATAACAAAAAAACCACCAAAAAACCGCCCAGAACTTTTAAATACACAAATAATTTTTTAATTTCTTTCCTAAAAACGTTTTTATGATTTTCATCAAACAAAATGAACCCAAATGCTAACCTGGATAATCTTTCCTTTGCCTCCTATCCAGAATCAGCTGGTAAAGCTCTTCCACATCTAGACTAGAATCTACTCACTGTTATATTTCCCCATTATTGTTTTGCTTTCAAAGCTTTGCACATACTATTCCTTTGTTTGGAATCATCTACATATGCTAGCTTTCCTACATATTTAATCCTTCTTATAACCCTAGGAAATAGGCAACTGTTTCGCAAACATGAAAGAGATTTTTACACAAGTAAAAAACACAAGTCCACACAAGTAGTCCAAGTTAGAAAATAAGGAGTCACTCTCAGGAACTGCATAAATTAACACTGAAGGTGGAAGATATTAACCAGGTATGGTGGTATAGGCCTGTAATCCCAGTACTTGGGAGGCTGAGACAAGAGGATCTTAGGTTCAAGACGAGCCTCAGCAATTTAAAGAGGCTTTCCACAACTCAGTGAGACTCTGTATCAAAATAAAAATAATAAAATAGGGCTGGGGCTAGAATGCCCCTGAGTTCAATCCCCAGTGCCACAAATAATAATAATAATAATAATAATAATAATAATAAATAAAATTAAAAAAGTGGAAGACGTAAAGCAGAAACTCAGGAGTAAAATAGCTTAGGAAGTTGTAACAAATCATAATATTTGTAAAAGGGTGCCCAATAATTTAAAACCTTGCATTTAGGATAAGAAAATTAACCTCTAATCAGAAATATGTGATGTATGTGGCCCATTAGGAAACATTGATTTAATGCGCTGTTTTAAAAACAGATTATCTTTGGCCTTCAACACACCCTCTCATCCCAGTTTACGTTGAATCATAAGGAACACCTTGATTTTCACTGTTATTTTTTAAACTTTTGTCTAGATAACTTGAATTTCTGAAAAAATGACACATGCAGCTATTTTTAAAATTCTGAAAACAATAAAAGAATTCCTATGAAAACAGTACGTACCATAACATGTGGGTGTGTCAGACCATCCATTGTGGCCACATACAATGGAGCCTTTGGCGTGTTTAAATCTGTTTTCATATCCAACCTTGCATTCATAGTTCAACTTGTCATTGAGTTTAAACCATGTGGCATTATTTTTGGTTCTAGCATTCTCAAATATGGGCACATCACAAGATTCTAGTACATAAAAAAATGAGCATTTCATTTCTAACATAATTCAATAGATAATCTCAGTAGTTTTCATGCCAAGAACAAAAGGCTTTATCAATTAATATTTAATAAGTTAATATATAAAACTAATCTAAAACCAGTGATTATCCTGAAATAGTTACCAAAACTAAAAATATGTTCCCAGATAGACTTTTTCCTCATCACTAAACCCTGTGAAAAGTTTATTTTAAAAACGTTTTTCACAATTCAATTATACTTACACATTTATACCATGCTAATAATAAAGTAGGCCATTAATGATATGTATTACTTTTTTGAGGAAAGTGGAATAGCATTTTGTGAGTTAAGATGACAGACTTATATAGTTGTAACATACAGAAAAAAGAAGAAATATACTAATTGAATAAAAAGACACATTTATTATATGACATTTTATCTTTTGTAATAAGAGAGTCTCAAAATAGATTATTTATCAAAACAGTATATGGGGGCATATGCATATATGTGCATTATCTGGGGGCAATTTTCACCACATTTTCTTTAGCTAGATAGACTCTGTAAATTGCACAGAAATTAGGAAAAAATAGAAATTAAGGCAGTAGGAACAGATATCTTAAATAGTTACTTCATTTAAAGAATGTTAACTATCACTTCAAAAAATTACTGAATTTCTTTGTGCTAAGTAAGATAAACTGAACTCGTCATTCTTAGAAATTTTTCATTGAACTTTAGGTAGTGCAGAAGGAAAAAAGCTCTAAGCACTACAAAACTTGGTATTTTCTAGAAACACTTCTTTCTTTCCAATACCTAGATTTTTCGAAACTTTTATCAAACATATAAAATATGAAGGTTAAATTATTCTGAGGTTCTACACTAGGGTCCCATATTTTCACTAAAAATATTACTTTTGTGTCTAGGAGCAAAGACTTTGATATAAAAGGTTGATCATCTAAAACACAGGTAGACATCATCTCCACGAGGTCTCAGCTAAAATAAATGAATTTATATCAGAAAACAGATGAAGCTCCCTAAGTAGTTTCTAAATCACCATATGTATCAGGTGTAGCTGCACACCTCTGTAATTCTAGGTGTTCCAGAAACTGAGGTAGAAGGGTTGCAAATTGGAGGCCAGCCTGAGCAATTTAGCAAGATGCTGTCTCAAAAATAAAAGAAAAAAGGCTGGGGATGTAGCTCACTAGTAGAGCATCCCTGGGTTCAACCCCCAGCACAAAGAAAAACAAATAAAGAAATGACAGTATGCTTTAAAGTTTAAAAAGGGAAGGGTTTATGGAAATTCTACCATCCTAGTAATTAATCCTAAGAAGAAAAAATAGAGATAATCAAAGGTTTTTACTTTATCATTTCAAATGAAACCACATCAGTCATCTCAAGCAAGAACACAGTTAATCTTTTCTACATCATGGAGTGAATGATATTAATATAATAAGTTACTTACTAATGCATCTAGGCTGGTCTGACCATCCACTTTGTAGACATGTAATTGATCCTGATGTTTTACCATCTGAGGTTACATATCCTGGTTTACACTTATATTGTGTTTTTTTATTTAAAGCGTATATAAAATCAGATTCAGAAAGAAACCCATTCTCAATTTCTATATCATTTTTTGAACATGTTTCTAAAAGGGAAAATACAAGCATATGTTCAATAATACATACATGAGGACTTCAAAAATATGACAATATAAAAATAATGAGTCATTTGGGTATGAAAACCCAGAATCATTATGATCATTAAGGTTCATGTGCCAAAAGAAAAAAGCTATGAGGTTTTAAAGATATTAGTTTAAGATCCTTTATGATATTTTTTGATAACAAGGCAAAATTGAAAACACTTATTCCTTTCTAAGAAATTATGAGAAATCCTTTCATGTAATCGATCCAGGGTCCTACGGGATGCCAGAACTCCACAGACATTGTTTTTCCCTGGCACTTTCTTTAAATATGAAAATAGTTTGGATCTCTTAGGCACCAAGACTTCATTTATGCAGATGGAACTCCTGAGATCAGGTGATAATCATGAAGAATTTCTCAACATAGTTTCTGCAGACCTTGGCTTTTAAGAATTTGAAATGTCATCCTAATTGTGTGCATAAAACATAGCAGATGCATGGAAGTCAAAGAAGATGAGAGAGATCACAGCATGTATTTATGTTCACAGCCAAAATGATGGCTTCTCAAATTATGTACAACTTAACTGGAAACTGTAAAAGTAGACTTCTGTCAGGTACTAGCTTTCTTCCCAGAACACAGCTTCATTTGTATATGGATAAGGAGGAAATTGAAAGAGACAATATTAACTATTGTTAAATAAATGATAATACATGATGAGGTGACACGAAAGTCATTCTGAGAGGGAACTTTATCATTAAGCAGCTGTAAAAGAAAACAATAAAGACTTAAAATAATTGCTTTCACTTTAATAATTGTTTTCACTTTAATTAGAAAAGAGCAAGCAAACCCATCATAAATTTTGAAAAAGCAAAATTATGAGCAGAAATCAAATAGAGAAAACACAAGAGAGATAATAATAACAAAGGTAATTTTTTTTTTCTTTTGGGACTAGGGATTGGGCGCAGGGGCATTTTACCTCTGAGTTACAACTCAGTCCGTTTTTTCTTTTCTACCTTGAAACAGGGTCTCACTAAATTGCTGAGGCTGGCCTCAAACCTGAGACCCCATTTTAAAATAAAAAATAAAATAGGGCTGGGGTGTAACTCGGAGATAGAATGCTCCTGGGTTCAACCTCCAGTACCAAAAAAAAAAAAAAAACAGTAAAAGGGTAAAAGTAATACTAATTTTACACACACACACATACACACACACACTGAGACTAGAATCTTGTTATTCCAGAAGATTTTTAAAATTTATAAACTTTTAAACAGACTTGTCATGAAATTTAAAAAAATAGAGATGATACAAATAGCCAATATCAGCCATGACAGGAATGGCATTGCTATAGTTTTTATGTACTTAAGAAAAAATAAAGGAGTATTCTGAACAATATCATGTCAATGAATGCTAAAATTTAGAAGAATTACAAAAGTTATTAAAAGCCATAGACAAGCACAGTTTACCAAAAAATAGATAACATGAAAAAACATGAAATGGTTATAAGTCAAACAAAATGCATATAGGATCTTTATGCTGAAACACACACACACACACACACACACACACACACACACACACACACAAACAAAACTGCTGTAAGGATTCAAAGAAAATATAACTGAATACAGATATATATCATGTTCATGGATTAAAAACCCTAATAATGTTATACCAAAAGTCCCCAGATAAATCTAGACATATATCTTAATCTCAATCAAGAACCAAATGCAGCATTTTGTACTTATATACAGGCTGATTCTAAAAGACGTATGGAGAGGCAAAGGAACTACAATAGCAAGACAATTCTTTAAAACGTTTGAGTAAATAGATGTGCTTAACCTAATTTAAACACCACACAATGTATACATACATGAAAATATTACATTATCTTACTAATATGTACAATTTCTATGTATCAGTTAAATTTTAATTTAAAAAAGAGAAATTGGGGAACTCATATTACAAGATTTTAGGTTATATATACACACTGCAATAATAATTAAAACAACCAGCAATAGCCAGGTACAGTGGTGCATGACTATAATCCCAGTTCTTGGAGGAGAAGATGGTGGATCAGATAGGGGGGATCACAGGTTCCTCAGAAACTTAGTGAGTCCTTGTTTCAAAATAAAATAGGGCTTGGGTATAACCCAGAGGCAGAACACTCCTGAATTCAATCCCCAGTACTCCGAAAAATAGAACTAGATTCACATTATGGCCAATTTTGTGTGTGTGTGTGAGCTACTCCCCCATCCCTATTTTTTATTCTTTATTTTGAAACAGGGTCTCACTAAGTAGCTGAGGCTGGCCGTGAACCTGTGAAAGACACTGTTCAACAAAATAAAAATAATAAAGCTACAGATGGGAGGAAAATATTTGCAGGATGTCTATCCAAAAGAGTACTTGTATACAGAATATATTAAGTAATCTCAAAATTCAGTACTTAAAAAAAGATAAGTAGGAAAAAGCTTTGAGGAGTCTTCACCAAAGAAAATATGTATATAGTAAATACATATAGAGAAAGATGTTCCCCCCACAAAAGTTGGTAAGGAATGAGATAACATAACGCACACATTAGAATGGGTAATTCAATGGGAACAACTCACTACCCCCAGGAATGGCAAGGTGGCAGGGTGAGTGGATCCTCCCACACTTTGGATATGTAAATGCAGAAAGTACAGTCGCCCAGGAAAACAGTTTGCGACATTCTCAGAAAAATATATGCTTACCATTGGTCCTGCAGACCCACTTCTAGATGTTTCTCCATGAGAAATGAATTTACATTCATACAAAAACCTATGTGTGGATATTGTTTAGGAGCATGATTCACAAAGTCCCAAATGAGAAATAACTCAAAGGTCTCCAATGAGTGCGTACACCATGGTACTTAATACAATGGGATAACACCAAACAACCAACAGAAACAATCTATTTATAAATTCAGCAATAGGAATTATGATCATGCAAAGCCAGACTCAACAGATAACATTCTGAATGGTTTCATGTGTTGTAACTCTCTGGAGAAAACAACACTATAGGTATGAAGAGCAGATTAGTGATTTCCTGGGGGGATGGGTGGAGGACTGTGTGACCACCAAGGGGCAGCATGAGGAATATTTTGCAATGAGAGAGCTGTTATCTATGACATTTCTATGATATATCATAGAGCTATACAACAAAAAATAAAAATAACTTTTCTGTATGTAAAATTTCAAAAACTGGTACCTTGGAGGATTTTTAGAAATTCAACTTTAAGGATATTAGGTAGAGGTTTATTAATACTCACAGATTCTTTAGTAAACACAGTCAAATATGGTCATCAAAATGTATTGATGGATCCTGGGGGTTAACTGTACACTATAGAAGACTGAAAAAGTAATACATTCAGAATCATCAGCCCAAAAGCCATCAATATTAGGCACGGTGGCAAATGCCTGTAATCTCAGTACTTGAGAGCTGAGACAGGAGGATCACAGGTTCGAGGCCAAACTCAGCAACTTAGCAAGACCCTCAGCAACTTAGTGAGATTCTATTTAAAAAATAAATAAAATAAAATAAAAAGGGGTTGGGGTTGTAGCTCGGAGGTAGAATGTCCCTGGGTTCGATTCCCCGTACAAAACAAAACAAAACAAAACAAAATTAAAAAAAGCATTAATACTTTTAAGTTTATAGCAAGCAAAGAGAAATTGGTATTCTCTGATCCATTTGGCTAATGTTTTCTCTTCAAAGCCAATTTAAAAGGAAACCACCATGGCCAATGTGCACTGATACAGAATACACTCCAATACGTATCGACTGCACTCATTCAAGTGTGTTTGAATTTCTCTGCTTATTGTCCCAACATGGCTAGGCAAGATTTAGATTTAATTCAATTGAAAACTACTGTGATTGACTGATGATCGAGTATATATTGATGATATAATGATTATATCTTAGTCTGAACATCAAGCTAAGACTTCGCAATACATGACCACAAATAACCTGACCAAAGTACAGGGCCTAGAATTAACAGTAAATTTCTTATGAATAATATGAGCCCGATGGACAAGGGACACTCAAAAAAAAAAGTTCTTGAAAGAAAAGAAGTTCTTGACTACTAGTTCCAAAACTAAAGCAAGAGGCTCAAAATTTTAAATGAATTTGAATTGTTTGACAACAGGTGAAATTTCATATCAAATCCAGGAATAGTATTAGCTTCTGTCTTTAAAAAATATCTACAAGTGCCAGGCATTGGTGGTGCACACCTGCAATCTTAGTACTTCGGAGGCTGAGACAGGAGGATCACAGGTTCCTAACAACTTAGTGAATCTCTGTTTCAAGACAAGAAAATAAAATAGGGCTGAGGGTGTATCTTGGAGGTAGAATGCCTCTGGTTTCAACCTCCAGTACCAAAATTAAAAAACAAAACAAAACAAAAAACAAACACTGTTTCAGGAAAGAAAGACAAAAGCAATGGGACCATTGCATATCAAATGTAACTATGGCTCCCATGAAAGAGATCTGGTAAAGTCTGATTCTCCGGTTTCAGCTGGTCTTGGCCACAATACCATTCTGTATATGAATATGGATTTCCATACCTGGTAACTGAAGCAAATTTCTCTACACTCTTTGAGGATTAGATCCTTACATTAGACCTCCTGGTTGTATACCGTCTGCTCAAGGAATACATCTTATTGCAGGAACAGTGCAACAATAGACTAAGAAACATCATATATAATGAGCTAAAGTCATCATGACTCAAAATGTAGTAGACTGAACAAAAATCAGAATTAGATAATTAAAATGCCTACTTACTAATTTGGTTGTGTGTGGTGGTTGGGGTGAGGGGGCTGTGGTTAAGAGAATGAACGAATGGCTTGCAGGGGGAAATGTGTATCGTAGCTTAACATGTATGGAGGTAAAAGGGAATCACCATTGAGTGGATCTTGTGAAATACTGTGGGAAAAGATAGGGAAGGGGGGTAGGGCATGACAGGAGAACTTAAGTAAATGTCTTTTATTTTTTTCCTTTTTTTCTTTGCCTGATTCTGTAGAGCTGGGGCCTGGTTTGCTTTTGCAGGTTTAGAGGAAGGATCAATTGCTAAGCATGCCATCATGGTGATTCCTCTAAGTGTTTCAGACAAAATTCCTCAGGGGATTAGGAGATAGATTGTTCCTTCTTCACCTGTGTTAGCTGGGATTAATGATTTCGACCTCTCTTCTACAAAGTGGGCAAGAGAGTTGTAACCTTGTATTTACTCTCCCCTGGACCATGTGACTGGGAATGGACAAAAGAAGAACTATTAGCCCGATGCATACTGCTACCATTTTATGGCTCAATTCTCTGGCTGAACCTACTGATCTCACCCTTGGTCGCATGGCTGAATAAAAGACATAAAGCTAATGTTATATGAAAACGAGGGGGAAGATTGCTGATAGAAAGGGAGATGATGCACAAAGGAAAAGATATTATTGCCTTGCTGTTGTGTGAAAGGCCGAGAGCAAAAGAATGAACAGTCATTTCATGGCTGTGTCTACAAATGCTCATAAATTCAAAGCTGTTTTCCTACAGGAATCCTTCCCTTTGAAGATGAGGATCAAGAATAGGTATTGGGGAGTTTAAACAGATGAATGGGTGAGTGTAAAGCTTTACAGTGAGGCTAATAACACCCTGTAGGTAAATACTTGGAAGAGACAAGATGGCCTTGTCGTTTGTATGGCTGTTTGTATGAGAGGACTTCTCGTGGAAAGTGACTTGTGGGAAATATTACCTCTGCAATGCACTTGAGGGCTTTGTTCAAAAATAGATCCTTAGAACACTGGCTAACTAATAACCTAGATGAAGACCAAGTAATCTGTGCCATGTCGGACTCGTCTTATCACATACCACAATGTATCTATACACAGATTTGGGAAGCCACTGCCCACAGACCAAATTTGGTCCACTCTCTCTTTTCGAAATAAAATTTATTGGAATTCAACCACATTCATGTGTTGGGAGCCATCTGAGCCCATGCAATGAGGTCACCATTTCGTACTGGCTTAGCTATGTACGTAATACACACTGAGTAGAAATTGTCTGCAAACAGACAAGTCTCCTTGGACTGGATGGGACCACAAGGTGGACTTCGATGACCTCCTGTTCTCCCTGAAATGTTTACCTTGCCTCTCCCTAAACCTGACCTGTGACTGCCACTTCCCAAACCTAGCTCATGACTGCCTTTCCCTAAACTTAGCTTGTCACCCTAAACTTAACTCGTGACTACATTTTTGTTTTTTTGCGGTACCGGGGATTGAACCCAGGGGCGTTCTACCTCCGCGCTATGCCCCCGGCCCTATTTTTTATACTTTATTTTGAAACCAGGTCTCATGAAGTTGCGGAGGGCCTCACTAAGTAGAGAGAGAGAGAGAGAGAGAGAGAGAGAGAGAGAGAAAGAGAGAGAGAGGGAGAGAGAAAGAGAAAGAGAGAGAGAGAGAGAGAGAGCTGAGGCTGGTCGCGAGCCCCAATCCTTCGGTCTCGGCCTCTCAAAGTACTGGGATTACAAGCGTGCGCCACCATGCCCGGCCTCGTGACTACATTTTTTATGATGCTTTGTTTAAACCTTCAATAAAAGAAAGGCGCTGGCTGAAGGAGGACAGGAGAATTGCCTGGCTCCTCCCCGGCTGACCCTGATATTAAAAATAATAATTTTGGACTCAGAGTCCTTCATGTGAGGGACTTCAGCAAGCAGCAGCTGCGGCACCCAGTATATCACATTCATGAGCTTACATTAAGGCAAGTTCCATGTGAAAATGACAGAGTTGACCAACAGCTTCGTTGGGTTTGTACTTAAACATACTCATTTGTCAGTCATCGTCCTGCACACTAAATCTGTGTGCATTTTATTCTATATAATTCATACCTGAATAAAGGTTATTTTTTAAAAAAATAAGCCCTTGAAAGTTAATAAATGGAATGGCATGAAATTTAAAAAAGCAAAGGAAACAATTAATAGCATGGAGAGAGAGCCTGCAGAATGGGGGAAAATCTTTGCCAGATACTCCTCCCACAGAGGATTAATATGAAGACTATATAAACAACTCAAAAAACTTTATATAAAAAATAACTCACTCAATAAATGGGCAAGTGAAATACACAGATATATCTAAAAGAAGTCAAATGGCCAACAAATATATAAAACTGTTCAATAACTTTAGCAAACAGGGAAATGCAAATCAAAACTACACTGAGATTTTTTCTCACTACAGTTAAAACAGCAATCATCAAAAATATAAATAGCCAAGTTATGGAACCAGACTAGGTGTCCATCAATGGATGAATGGATAATGAAAATTTGTTATAAATACATATGGAGTTTTATTCAGCCATAAAGAAGAAAAGAATTATGTTATTTGCAGGAATATGGTACAGGTGAGCATCATGTTAAATGAAATAATACAGTCAGAAGCCAGGCGTGGTGGTGCATGCTTGTGATCCCAGTACTTGGGAGGCTGAGACTGGAGGATCGCAGGTTTGAGGACAGCCTCAGCTACTTAGTGAGGCCCTCTGCAATTTAGTGAGACCCTGTTTCAAAATAAAGAATAAAAATAGGGCTGGGGGTGTAGCCCAGAGGTAGAATGCCTCTGGGTTCAATCCCCAGTACCACACACACACACACAAAAAGAAATAAAACAGTCAGAAAGTCAAGGGTTGTATGTTTTCTCTCAGATGTGGAAGCTAGGAGAAAAAAAGATAATAATAGAAAAGAAACCATTTGGGTAGATGGATGGGATTGGCGGAGGAAGGAGGGAAGGATATGGGAAGGTACTGGGGAATGAAATTGATCAAATTATATTATGTGCTTAAATGACAATGAATCCCACTATACTATATAATTAATTACTACATACCATTAACATTTTAAAAATGAGCCCATTAACATTAACTATAATTGTAACACATTTTTAATGTAATTGAGTTACTCAAAGAAAAAAAGCCAAAGTAACCTGTTTGAATAGAACATAAAAGTGAAAAATATACAAATATGAGAAAAATAGTATGTTCAAGGCAGATCAAATAATAGACACTACAGATAAAATACAGAAAAATTAAAAAGCACTGAAGAAAGTTAATATCAAACAAAAGTTCATTATAGATTTTAAGCAAATAATAATATTAATCATGTGAAATTTCAAAGCACCAAAAAAAAAATTCCTAGAGTTTAAGTGTGTAGTAGACATGTTACCTACAAAGACTAGAGCTCAGAAAAAATAAAGCAGCAAAAAAATAAAGAATGTGTAATAGAAGACAATTCACAGGCATTCAAAAGGACCTGAAAAAAATTTAGAAATTATACTCTATATATATAGGGTCAATATGATAAGGGGTCAATATCATAAAGCTGCGAATTCTTTGTAAATTATTTTAGAGATCCAAGGTAATTCAAATCAAAATGTACATGGTTTTAGGAAAAGAAACGTGATAAGCTGATTTAAGAAGCGCAAGGGCCGCGCGGGTCCGGGTGGAGGAGCAGCCCGCGGCCACCCTTGCAAAGGGGCTAGGCGCTGGCCGGGCGCCGGGTCTCCGCCAGCCCACAGGCCAAGCAGGGCGGCCACGCAGGGCCACTACCGGCGCGGCCAGGGCTCCCCGTCCAGCTGCAGCTCCCGTGGAAGTGCCGAGTACCTGGGGAAACCGTACCCCACCACCCGGGGCTCCCCAAGGCCGACCCGGGGCACTGGTGGGCCAGCGCCTTCTTTGGGAAGTCCCCTCTTCCATTCATGGCCACAGCGTTGGGGGTCCCCAGAGCACTCGGAATCCGGTGTGGCTCCTGAAACCACCAGAAAGCAGCCGGTCAGCCAGCCCCGCCAGGCCGCCAAGCCAGCGCCAGGCCTCAGTCCTGACCAGGTGGCACCCCCAGGCTTCCAGGGGTGCAGACTAGGCAGGCTGCAGCAAGCGGATGCAAGCCAGCAGGCAGCAGCAGAAGGCGAGAGACCACCCAAAGACCCCTCCTCTGCAGGCCGCTCCCAGCTTTCCCCATCCCCAGAACTGGGCCTTGCTTCAAGCAGAAAATAAACCCCAAGCAGCGAGGGGGTGGGGGAAGTACACGGAAGATCGAAGCTCCACCCCAAAAAGAGACTTACAGAAAAAGGTTAGAGTGAAAGGTTTCGATTAGGCATCCATGCTTATTATAAATCCATAGTAATCCATAAAGGGTTACTAAAACACCACTTGAAAAATTATTTACTAATGTTGAAAAAATAGAATACGCAGAATAATAAATTATATGCATTTATGATATACGAGAAAGTTGCAATATCAGATTATTGGGGAATGTTGCCTTTCCATATTTTTTAAAAAAGGAAATAGGATTATTATCATGCATAAAAATAAACTTACAATGGATAAAAGTTTGAAAATGAAAGGCAAAATACTATAACTTTTAAAATAAAATGTACAATTTTTTCTTGAAGAAAAGTATTACTTTTAAAAGAAACAAGAACAAGCAGGGCGTGGTGGCGCACGCTTGTAATCCAGGTACTTTGGGAGGCGGAGACCAGAGGATCCGGGTTCGTGGCGGTTTGCGACCAGCCTCAGTTCTCTCTCTCTCTCTCTCTCTCTCTCTCTCTCTCTACTTAGTGAGGCCCTCCGCAACTTCGTGAGACCCGGTTTCAAAATAAAGTATAAAAAATAGGGCTGAGGGTGTAGCTCAGAGGTAGAATGCCCCTGGGTTCAATCCCCGGTACCACAAAAAAAAAAAAAAGAAACAAGAACATTAATATGAAAGCCATTGATACCTTTAGAGTGAAAAGAACTTCTATTCATAATAAACATTAAATAAAATTACACAGAAAAGAAAAACACATATGTGATACATATAAATGAAAGAGAATTAATATTTAGAATTACTAAGAATCCAACAAATAAATACCAAAACCTCCAAAAAGCTACCTTAAGAGAACCATCAAACTGCATTTCACAAATTAGAATAATCCATGACTATATATGCTAATCACAAAGAAATGCAAACAACATTACAATGTTATAACACTTCATAACCATTTATTTTGTTAATATTAAAAAGTGACATCACCTAATCATTAACAAGGATGTAGAACAAGAAGGAATGGTTGACATGAATGTATATTGGTACAAGCACTACAGAAACACTAAAATAGAGCATGCAGAACATCCCAGAAAACTCATCCCTGGTTATAGTATACTCCAGAGATAAATAACAGTATTCTAAAAATGTCATATCACTTCTTGAATGACATTTTTGGCTATCATTGCATTTATTTCATATTTTAAGCTATAATTTTATAATGATTTTGAGGCAAATGAATAAGTGATTTTTTTTTTTTGCGGAACCGGGGATGGAACCCAGGGGTGTTCTACCTCTGAGCTACACCCCCGGTCCTATTTTTTGTACTTTATTTTGAAACCGGGTCTCACGAAGTTGCAGGGGGCCTCACTGAGTAGCTGAGGCCGGCCGCGAACCCGGATCCTCTGGTCTCAGCCTCCCAAGTACTGGGATTACAAGCGTGCGCCACCACGCCCAGCTTAATATGACTTAATTTAACCAACACATTGTATTCAAATTCTTTCACTGTGTTCTTGACTAATGTCCACTGATAGGTTACATTTATCTTGCTATATACTTATCAATACATTTTGATATCCACTTATAGGCACTGGCAAGTATAAAGCACATTATTATAAACTTTTTGCAGCAGTTAATGTACATGGGTTTTTAAAAATTATGAACATAGTGAGATTGCAGCGCAGTTTACTTACTGACATGGATGCATTTGGGGAGAGGGGACCAGCCATTCTCTGTACATGTAATTGTATTTTGCTCATTTGGAAGACTAAAGCCAGAATAGCATTCAACTTTTACAGATTCATCCTGAAAATATGCTTTTTGATAATATGGAGAAAGTCCATTTTCAACATAATTGAAAATACATTTTCCTAAGGACCATAAGAGTGAAAAAAGAAACCATTAATTTGATCAAAGGAGTAAATTAAAAATTATCTTTACAACAGCTAAATGAGAATGCATAAGCATCCAAAAACATTGTGCAATTAAGAAAAACTAAAACTAAACCAAATGTCTATTGAAAAAGAAAAATCGAGCCGGGCGTGGTGGCGCACGCTTGTAATCCCAGTACTTTGGGAGGCGGAGACCGGAGGATCCGGGTTCGCGGCCAGCCTCAGCTCTCTCGCTCTCTCGCTCTCTCTCTCTCTCTGTCTCTGTCTCTCTCTCTCTCTCTCTCTCTGTCCTTAGTGAGGCCCTCCGCAACTTCGTGAGACCCGGTTTCAAAATAAAGTATAAAAAATAGGGCCGGGGGCGTAGCGCG
>PVJS01027212.1:0-26413 GCA_004027185.1 Glis glis | reverse complement strand
GTTCTACTTCCGCGTTACACCCCCGGCCCTATTTTTTATACTTTATTTTGAAACCGGGTCTCACGAAGTTGCGGAGGACCTCACTAAGTAGAGAGAGAGAGAGAGAGAGACAGAGAGAGACAGAGAGAGACAGAGAGAGCTGAGGCTGGCCGCGAACCCGGATCCTCCGGTCTCCGCCTCCCAAAGTACTGGGATTACAAGCGTGCGCCACCACGCCCGGCATAATGCCTCCTCTTTCATTTCCAATTTTATTTATTTGAATGGCTTTATTCATAGTAGCCAAGGGATGGAAACAATCTAAATATCCATTGATGGATGAGTGGATAAAGAAGTTGCAGCATATAGATATATCTACATCTATAACTATATGTATGTATATAGACAAATACTATAAAATGAAATATTATACAGCCATAAAAAGAAGATTCTGACAGTTGTGATGAAATGTACAAATCTAGAAGACATCATGTTAAATGAAATAAGCCATGAAAGGGAACTCCTTCAAGATTTCACTTTTATGTGAAATCATGTTTAAAAAGCCAAATGCATAAAAACAAAGGGTATAAATGTGGTTACCAGGGGTGAGGGGTGGGTAATAGAAATATATAGGCCAAAGGGTACAAAGAAGTAGTTATTTTAAATGAATAAGACTAAAGATCTAATGTACAACATGAGGACTATAGTAATACCATTGCATTACATATTGGAAGTTTGCTAAGAAAGTAAATTTTATGTACTCTGATCTCCCCCACTCCCATGAGAAAAGGTAACTATGCAAGATCACAGATATATTAATTTACTTGACTTTAGTAATAACTTCATTATGTATAAGTATATCAAAACATCATGTGTACAACTTAAAATATACTACCTTTTAAAAAACACAGTGGCAGAAAAAAGTGTGCATTTGATGGACTCATCAGTAGACTGGACATAGCTCAAGAAACAATCAGGGAATTGTTAGGTAACTAAACAGAAATTTTTTTTTTCCTGGTACTGAGGATTAAACCCAGGCCATTCTACCTCTGAGCTACACCCCCAGCCCTATTTTTTATTCTTTATTTTGAAACAGAGTCTCACTAAGTTGCAGAGGGCCTCACTTAAGTAGCTGAGGCTGGCTGCAAACCTGTTATCCTCCAGTCTCAGCCTCCCAAGTACTGGGATTACAAGCGTGCACCACCACGCCTGGCCATCAGAAACTTTTGAAACTTATCAAACTATATACCTACAATGCACCAATAAATGAATATGTTTTTAAAAAACAATTTTCTTAAAGTTCAGAACATCTCAGGGTTGCAGGACAATTTCAGAAGATGCAACATGTATATAATTAGAATGTCAGGAGGGCAAGAGCAAAGATAGCAGGAAAATATTTAAAGAAATATGTCTGAAAAATGGCAGAAACCAGAAGAATTCAGGGAACCCCTGAGAGTATGTGTCAGGATTTATTTTTTTTTAAATACATCTATGACTGTCTCATTAGAAAATCAAGGGTTGGGGGCAGATCTTGAGAGAAGATGGAATAAAAAAAGGCAATTACCTATTAAAGAAACAAGGATAAGTAGTAAACAGATTTCTCATCATAAATGATGCAAACAAAAATAGAGTGAAATATTTAATAAATTGAAGGATAAAAAAATCCATCAGTCTAGAATTTTATGTCCAACAAAATTATCACCCAAAAGTGAAGGAGAAATAAAGTTTTCTTTATAGATAATCAAACACTGAATAAATTCATAGGCAGCAGAAGTGCCTTCAACAAATTATTTATATAGGAGGAAAATTACACAGTTAAGAAATTAAGTACGTCGGATATAAAGAAAGAAGCGTTGGAGAAGAAATAAATATGAAATAAAGTCCTATTTACTTTTTTAAAAATTATCTAAACCTTCTATTTAATATAATGGCCTTTTCTGTGAAATAGTAGATGAATAAGTGAAATTACTAGCAGCAGCATCACATGAGACAAAATGGAGAAGTTGGGAATATTTTATCATAAGATGCCTGCATGACACATGATGTGGTAGAGTGATATTTAAAGGTAGACACAGACTGGTTAACTATGCATATTGTAAAATCTAGACTAACCACTAAAAATAAAAAAAGAAGGAAACACTTCAGTGTCCATGATGCACATACACAAAACCACCAATGCCAATGTCAAGGTCATGCACGCATGGGATGGTGAGGGAGTGGGATGGAGCTGGGGGCGGGGGGCTTACCAAGTGCTGTGTGCACGTATGTCTCTGTCACTCTAAGCTTCATCATGAGGTGTGACTATAATGCACCAATAAAATAAAAAATAGTGAAAAAAAGAAAAATAAAAAGAAGAAATTATATGGCAATAGAGTAGATAAAATTGTATCATATGAAATAGAGTAGTCCCACCTTATCCACAGGGGACATGTTCCAAGACTGCCAATGTTTGCTTGAAAATACAGATAGTACCAAACCCATATATATTACATACATAATTATGGTAAGGTTTAATTTATAGACACAGTAAGAGATTAATAATAACTATAAATAAAATAATTAGTGCACTGTAATAAAAGTTATGTGAATGTGGTATTTATTTCTTTCTCTCTCTCTCTCTCTCAAAATATTTTACTGTACTATACTCACCATTCTCATTGTGATGATATGAGGCAATGCCTATGAAATGGGATGAATGAGGTGAATGATGTAAACACTGTGATACAGTGTTAGGCCATATGATCCAGCTATACCACTCCTGGGCATCTTTCCAAAGGAATTGAAATCAGAATTTTATAGTGATACATGCATATTCATGTTTAATGGCAGCACAATTCATAATAGCCATGCTGTAGAACCAACCCAGATGTCCATCAACAGATGAATGGATTACAAAATTATAGGATATATACACAATGGAATTCTACTCATCAATAAAGAAGAACAAAATTATGTCATTTGAAGGAAAATGGATGGACCTGGAGAACATCATGTTAAGAGATATTAGCTAGTCACAGAAAGTGAAGGGCCATATATTTTCTCTCATATGTGGAAGCTAGAGAGTAACTAGGATATAAGATGGACTTCAGATAATGGAGGAGAAACTCCAGTGTAGCCAGGGAAGTGGTCTAGGGGAGGGGCAGGGGGAGAGGGAGAATCAATGAAGGAAGCACTTCCACTGACATTATTATATACATAGGTGAGAATACCAATGCCAATCTCAATATTTTGTATGGGGAAGGGGGTAATTGGGGGGGATCCAGAGGAAAATTCACCAAGTGCTGTGAGCATGTATGTCACTATCACTATGAGGTACATTACTATATGTACTATGAGACTATACTATACCAATACAAGCATAAAAATAAAATAAAATAAGGCTGGGGATATAGCTCAGAAGTAGAATGCCCCTGGGTTCAATCCCCAGGACCATAAAAAATATATAAATTATGAGTCACTGAAGTGTCTGGGTATAGTAAAATATACAATACTTTTTCATGTTATAGGAAGAATAACAAAATATATATAGAAAAATGTTTTAGTTCCATGAAAATATATAGCATAATTTTACTAAGTGACTGTTTGAGCTATGTGAATATAGTGAAAGGACAGAGGGAAAATATTTTTCACATAAATTAAATGTTCCAACCACTGCATTGGGAATCTTACCTATAATATTTTCAAAATAATCCAGTAAATAGACATTATTATAATACAACATTACTTATGTGAGCATTAAGGGACTCATTAACTTTCACAAAGTCACAAAATCTGAAAGTATTTGAATAAGAATTCATGTCTTGGTCTGAGAAATTCCAGTCTCTATGTTGCTGCACTTCATTGTGCTATGAAAGTTAGTTTTCTTATAATTTTCTTTTATATAACTAATTATATAAAAGTCATTATAACTTGGTCATTATAGCTAATGACCAAGATGAATAACAAAATTATTTGATTTTTTACTATATTGGTGGAAAATGAGAGATTTTATGCTTTTGTGAGGCTATACTTGAGAATTTTGGAGGTATATTCTGCAATTCAACTCCTAACATTTTCTTTAACATTTTTCGCATTATAAATTTGTAAGAAATTATTTTTGAATTAAAATGTATTGAGTTTTTTGATCCATTACCTCATTGTCCTGGTATCTCTCTTTTGGTAGATATTCAATAAAGTTACTGAGGGGTTTTTTTGTTTGTTTTGTTTTGATTTGGGGTTTTGTTTTATATCCTCTTTATGTGAGAGCATCTTTTTATTGATTCCTTACATAAACACAAAGTTTAGAAATCTTGAGTTAAAACCTTTTTCCTACACAAATGTTCTTTTTTTCTCTAAAATTTAATACTATTCTAGAGTAGTGAGAGGCAAACCTGTTTTTGTTTGTTTCTTTATGTTTAAACAGGATTTGGAGATTCTTTACGCAGTTTGAAATTTTACAGGTTCCTTTTGGTGTTTGCTGTTTGTTCATCAGCTTTAACTAAAATAATATGCCCTCTCTCTGATTCAAAACTAGGGGCTTTGTTTGGATTTATAAAAAATGAAGCACGTGGTATACTAGCAGCAATATTAGAAAAAGCGAAAGCAAGAGAAAATGGAGGAAAATGAAAAAATAAAAGAACAAAGGAGTTAGAGAAAGAACAGGCAAATGTTCTGGTCTTAGTTCTACCACACAGTGGTCATGTGTTTTAGGACAGATCACATGATTCCTATACTTTATTTCTATGTCTATAAAATAAGGATGATAACCCCTGCTCTATAAAATATGTAGATTAAATAGGAAACTAGATATGGCTGTGTCTAGACATTGCCAGGTCTGAATGACCAATCATGAATAAAACAGAGAAGGAAAGACATGTCAGTCATGAGTTATGATAAGCAAAGAAAAAAAATTCTTTGGTGGTACTTGAGATCGAACCCAGGGTCAGTGTACCTCCAAGCTATACCTGCCCCTCCAGCCCAATTTTATTTTTTGTTTTAAAACAAGGTCTCACTAGATTGCTGAGAGTCTCACTACTTGCTGAGGCTGTCCTCAAACCTGTGATCGTCCTGTTTCAGCCTCGCAAGTACTGGGATTACAGATGTATGAAACCACACCCAGCTTAAGCAAAGACATTTACATTGGACAATTGAATCTGTTACTATTGATAAACCTGTGAAAAAGACTATATGAACATAGTTTTTGGAAGTCCAGGCTTTATTCTATTACTTAAAATCAATTTTCATTTTGTTCTCTGGGATTTTGGTTGGTGTATGACCATACTTTACCCTCGCACTTCAATTATTGAATAAAATGTTTTTAAAAACTTCCGCCCTTTTCCTTAGGGAATGATAGCTATTTTCTTCCCTGTGAAGTATGAATTCAAGTGTCCATCAAGCCTCAAACATACCATAATGATCCACGTCCCATTGTCATTCTTACCTGTCTAAGCTCATGGGAGGTAAAGCTGCTTTCATTCTGAACAACAGGAGTACAAATGCACCAATCCCTGGCATCTGGTGCTGCCATTTACAGTGCTGCAGTCTGAAGGCATTGTCATCTAATAGCAGAAACTAAATCAATCTCTATTTTTTATAATTCAAAAGAAATTATACTAACAGGGTTTCAAGCCATGAAGAATTATGGTTTGTAATGACCAATTTTAGCATGTTTTATAATCCATCAAAATGGGAATATTACCTTAGGGTACAATTTATTTTTCCTTATCATAAAACTCTGCCATAGTTAGAATAGTCATATAAATAAAAAAATGAATCCCTTGCAGAGGTAATGAAAGGAAACCCATTCAATCTTCCTTCTGATGTTTCATTCTGGCTTTTTTGACAGTTGAAGATACCAAACTGCTATCAAATGCCTTTAGCACAGTAGTGAAAAATGTAAGCATTAAGCAAATTTGTCCACACGAAATAATCGACAGTGGTATAAAGAGATTCTATTCAGTGGTTTATAAAATGTAAGAATCTGATCTAAATTAATTTGGAATTGCAAAGCATAAAAAGCATATGCTACAAGGCAAACTAGGGAAATGGGTTCGTGTGTCTCTATTTGCATTTGTATTATCTGTATTCATTTCCCTTTAAAAGAAATAAAGGCAAAAGTTAGGAGTTTTGAAGAATGTCTTCAGTCCTTCTTCTCTGGTATTCTGTAGAAGCAGATAAACAATCCTGCTCTCTGAGCACAAACGCCTTCATACATAAGAAGCAGGAGGCCAAAAGAGAAATACAAAGATATAGAATACTGATCAACTGCACCCCTGGATTCAAATCAACCTTTCCTGGATATCCTTTAATTACAGTTCAACACAAGTGCTTATTTGTGCAAAGGAAAAAAGTTATTTGAATGTAAGCATTTTTTTTAAAGTTTGGTGTTGTTTTTTTCTTAGTAGTAATGCTGCTAACTATACTGATACAACAAATCAGAATAAGGAAGGAATTTAAAAGAACTATTCCTAAATAACACTCAATAACCTTAGGTATGCTAATGAGTTTCACTCCTTTAAGCTTAGGACTCTCTACAGGGTAAAAACAATATAAGTTTGTATCATGGGATTTTAGAGACAAGGAATATATAGAGAATTTTACTATGTGGGCAGGATTATGTGCCATGGATCAAAATAATTAATTCCTCTTTCCACCTAGAATTATACTCAGTGTAAAAAGAGAAGAAATTTCTTAACCAAAATTGACAAAACACTATAAGTGAGTCCTACTCATTTCAACAACGATAAAGAAAAAGGCATAAACATTGAACATGATGCTTAGAATATATTAAAAGCCAAAATTAATACTTTATTTGTAACAGAAAATAAAAATAAAACACTCAGTTATTTCCATATTTCACTGTTGAGAATATAGTAGGTGGCCAGTAGAAAAGTCCAATGAGTTATTTTCTAGAAATCCATCCATCTGTAGAGTGGCTTATTGCACAGCTTTTCTTTATTGTCATTATATGCCTGTGTAATATGTTGAGGACTACTTAAACTTTCATTATAGAAATGTTTCTCAAGATTTCTTTTGTTTTAAATCTTTTATTCTATCATTTATAGGATTCATTTTTATATCAGTATAATCCTGATTAATTTCATTATGTGGCTCACGGGTGAAAAAGATGCTTTTTGATGTTTTTATTTATTTGTTTCCTGTAGTTCCTTTGGAATTTATTTAACAAAAACAGAATATTATAAATATTTGCTTATCATTAAGCTCACTAGAATTTTTTAAATAGATTTTTATTTCAGGGGTTTATAATTTGTGAACAAAAAACAGTGCTTATTGAATAAGAAATTCTGAAGCGTTACAGATTTTATATGTATTATAGTTCATTCAGCACAGTAATATAGTACAGTTCTTATTTTATTTCTAATTTATGGATATGACACAGACTGTCAGGTTAAGAAACTCATTCAAGGCCACATATAAAAAAGGTTGGATAAGTATGGAAGTTCCTCAAAAGACTAGGAATAGAACCACCATATGACTCAGCTATACTACACATTTGTTTCTTTCCAAAAGAATTAAAGTGAGAATACTATAATGATACATGCATATCCAAGTTTGTAGCAGCAAAATTCAAAATAGCCAAATTATAGAACCAAACTTGGTGTCCATTGACAAATGAATGGATACACAATGGAGTTTTACGCAACAAAAAAGAATAAAATTATGTCCTTTGCAGTAAAATTAATAAAACCGAAGAATATAATTCTAAGTGAGATCAGCCAGACTCAGAAAATCAAGAGACCATGCTTTCTCTCAGATGTGGAAGCTAGAAAGAAAAAGGGGACCTCATAAAAAGAAAGGAGTGAGATAAGTAGAGTAGTGGAAGGAAACCGGGGGTTGAAAGAAGGGAAGAACAGGGGAAGTAGGGGAAGGAAATAGACCAAATATATTATGTACATATATGAATATATCACTATGAACCTCAATATCACAAATTATTATAATGTATCAATAAAAATTAAACAAAAGAAAAAATAGGAACCAGATCAATACCCAGACCTACCTATCTTTAAAGATTACATTTCTATTTTTCACTTTCTGTGAATAACTAATCTCACTAAGCATAATGTTCTCTAATTCCATCCATTTCCCTGCAAATGACGTAATTTTGTTCTTCTTAATGGCTGAATAAAATTCCATTGTGTACATATCCCATAGTTTTGTAATCCACTCAAATGGACATTTTGGCTGGCTCCATAGTTTGGCAATTGTGAATTGTGCAGCTATAAACATAGATACGCATGCATTAGTTTGGTAATTTGGTTTCCATTCTTTTGGGTGGATGCCTAGATGTGGTATTGCTGGGTCATAATGTAGGTTCATTCCCATTCTTCTAAGGATCCTCCACATTGTTTTCCAAAGTGGTCGCACTAATTTATAATCCCACCAATAGTGTATTACAGTTCCTACTTCTCCACATCCTTGGCAGCATTTGTTGTTGTTTGTGTTTTTAATGGTTGCCATTCTAATTGGGGTTAGTTGAAATCTCAGGGTAGTTTTGATTTGCATCTCTCTGATTGCTAATGATGTTGCTCTCCCTATTATGCAGAAGCTAGGGAGAATAGAGCATAGGAGGGAGTCCAGACAAAGATGGAGAAAACCTCAGATGAGTAAAGAAAGCGACCTAACTGAGGGAGATGAAGGAGGGAAGAGGGAAATACCCTAATGCACAGGATGTACATACACAAATATATCAAAGTCAACTACTATGCTGAGCATGAGAAGGAGGGAAGGGAGAGGGAATCGGGGTGGGAATTGGGGGAGGCCTAAATGAGCGATGTGTGCATGTATACTTCTACCACCCTGAAACCCATCAAGATGTATGATTACAATGCACCAATAAAAAAAAGAAATATAGAAAAAAATTCTATGAATAAATTTTAACTTACCAAACTCTAAAAAAATTACATTTTTAATGTAAGTACTTACTGAAAAAAAGAAAAATTACATGGCTATCATTTCACAGATACAAAAAATATTCAGTAAAAATAAATGACTATTTGTAATTTTTGAAAACAATTATTAAAAATAGTAGAAATGCCGGGTGTGGTGGCGCACACTTGTAATCCCAGTACTTTAGGAGGCGGAGACCGGAGGATCCGGGTTCACAGCCAACCTCAGCGCGCATGCCCGCGAGCGCTCTATCTCTCTCTCTCTCTCTCTCTCTCTCTCTCTCTCTCTACCTAGTGAGGCCCTCCGCAACTTCGTGAGACCCGGTTTCAAAAATAAAGCATAAAAAAAATAGGGCCGGGGGTGTAGCGCGGAGGTAGAACGCCCCTGCGTTCAATCCCCGGTACCGCAAAAAAAAAAAATAGTAGAAATTTTCTATAATCTATATACATATATATATTTACCATAAACCTACAGCATACATCATATCTAATGGTAATAAACTTACAAAAATCAAGATAAGGATGTCTGCTATCACCATTTCTATTAAACTTTACTCATAAGATATCAGAGTATTCAGAAAATAAAAAGTAACAGATAAAAATATGGAATAAAAAGAATCAAAATATCATTGATTGTAGATAACATTATTGTCTAAAAGGAAATAAGGCCTATAGATAAATTATTGGACTATGTAAGAGAGTTCATTAAGCTTACTTGATATGCAATCAAGAATCCCCAAATCAGTGGTATTTCTATACATTAGCAAAAAATAAAACATAATATTTAAGTATATCATTTACTATGACATTATAAATACATACATACAAATTACCTAAGGAATATTTGAGTAAAATGTTTGATACCTTACATATAAAATTCTTGCACTTTTATGAACTATAAAAGAGAAACTAAGTGAATAGTGAAATATATCATAAACATGAATGAAAAATGTTGATTTTATAGAAATGTCAATTCTTCCCAAATTAATCAATTCCATTCCAATAATAACCCAATGAGCCAGGCATGGTGGCACACACCTGTAATCCCAGCACTTGGGAGGCTGAGATGGGAGGATCAAAGGTTTGAGGACAGCCTCAGCAACATAATGAGACTCTCAGTGACCAAGCAAGACCCTCTTTCCAAAAAAAGGGGGGAGGACTGGGGGTGTAGCTTGGAGGTATATTGCCCCTGGCTGCTTTCCCATTGCAATGGCAGAAAGACTGTGGGACTACAAAAGGCTATATTTGCTATCTGGTCCTTTAACAGGAAAAAAAATGCTGACTCCTATTTTAGAGAACCCAGAAACAGACCTATATGTTTTTGTTTTGTTTTGTTTTGTTTTGTTTTAGGGATTTTTATTTTTTTGGTACTGGGGATTGAACCCAGGGGCATTCTACCTCCAAGCTACACCCCAAACCCTTTCTAATTTTTATTTTGAAACAGGGCCTTGGTAAATTGCTGAGTATTTTGCTAAGTGGCTGATAACAGCTTCAACCCTGTGACCCTCCTGTTTCAGCCTCCCAAGTACTGGGATTACAGGCGTGCGCCACCACACCTTGTGATGGTTTCTTATAGGAACTTAAAGTGACTAAGATAGTTGGTGCTGAACTAATTAATTATTGTTAGATTCATGAATAAGATGTCACTTCATAAACATAAGAATGGCAAAAGAGAAATCTGAGAATATCAAGTATTGTGAGAAAGTAGATGAAGTTCTTGTGTATTGATGATAGACATATAAATCGTCTCTCAGTAAGGATTTTGAAGACCTATTTAGCAACATTGACCATAATGGAAAGTCCATTTACCCTAAGACATGGCTACACTGTGACATAGCAAAAAAACCCATTTTGTTTATAATTTAAAGTATCTTTCTGTCCTTGTGCAGAAAGCATTCAAGAATGTCTATAGCAAAGAAACATCATAAGCATTTTTTTCTTTTTTAGTGCCGAGGATGGAAGTAAATACTAGGCAAGCACTCTACCACTGAGCTGCATCATCAGACCCATCATAGGCACTTTTATGCTGAAAGTTATTTCACAAATATCAAACATTTTTGATAATGCTTCCAATTTATAGATTCTTCTTTTCTCCCCCAGCTAATAGAAATTAAAATAATTACAAAAACCACTTAAATATGTAAATTACTTTAGAATTCACAGCACACTGTTTATTTCACTGGCTCCTCTTGATGTTTTAGTGGGATCACTGGTGGCTCAAGTGGTAGACAAGACCAAGTTCCATGCTATCAAAGAACACACTCTATCATAGGTAAATAATCTAGGGAAGATTGTAGAACTCCACCTCGTAGGTAAGTAAATACAATCTCAGGAAAATTAATTGCATTCTACAATGATAGAGCCTGTACACATCATAGTCAGAATTTAAATATACTTTCCCTAAAGTATATTTAAAGAACTATATAAGTATAGTATATTTCTCTAAATATACTCTGAATATTCTCTAAATATAATCTCACTCTAAATCTATACTGTTCTAGTTGTTTTAATCGAGTAGCATTTTTTTTTTTTTTTTGCAGTACTGGGGATTGAACCCAGGGGCATTCTACCTCCGAGCTACACCCCCAGCCCTACTTTTTTTTATTCTTTATTTTGAAACAGGGTCTCACTAAGTTGCAGAGGGCCTCACTAAGTAACTGAGGCTGGCTGCGAACCCGGATCCTCCTGTCTCAGCCTCCCAAGTACTGGGATTACAAGCGTGCGCCACCACGCCCGGCTTAAACCAGTATAATTTTAACATCAAAATAAATCCTTAAAGTAATAAAAATTAGAAGTAATGAAATAATGACTTTAAAAATGCTGGTGGGGCCAGACATGATGGCCCATACCTGTAATCCCAGTATTTGGAAGGCTGAGACAGGAGGATTGTAGGTTCAAGACCAGCCTTGACAACTTAGCGGGACTCTCAGCAACCTAGTGAGACCCTGTTTCAAAACAAATAATGAAAGAGGCTGGGGTATTGTTCAGAAGTGGAATACCCCTGGGTTCAATCCCCAGTACCACACACTCATACACACACACAAACACACACACACACACACACACACACACACACACACACACACAAACAAAATGCTGGTGATTCCTTACAACTAAATCCAAACCAAAATCATAAATCTGCCTTTATAGCTTAAAAAAAGCCTGAGAGATGTTTATGTAAAATAAAGAAGTAGAAATGTGAGTTTTCCCTTTATGAAACTGAAAACATATGAGAGTATTTCACACTCCAACCTCTATATTGTTCTCGTTGATAATATTTCTGTGGTATAAATTCCTTTTTTCTTTAAGTGATTGTGTTTAAATAATAAATAATTTTTTAAAGGTTAAAGTTAAAAATAATTATGCCATTAAAGAAAACATATGCAACCATTGCTTTTTTTAAAATCTGTTTGTTTAATTCTAAATGTGAGAGAAAATGGTGTTATTTTCTTGCAAAGGTCACTAAAGGATTAGAGGCCCGCATTTAAATTCAAAGATTTCTTCCAGGACCAACTCAAGATTTTTATTATTTCTCTCTGAAAGCATTGGCTAAGGACTTTGCCAGAATAGTTAGTCCAAGATATCACAGCTGGAGGAATTGCCTTGAATTTAATGACAAATAATATAGTTGCTTTATTACTACTTGCCAAGAAAGATCACTTGGTATTTCTAGAAGGATTTGCATCATGTGGTCCTCTATAGCTGAAATGTACTAAGTTGAAGTGACATTGCAGTAGAGAAGCCAGACTAGAAGGAGAGTATAAAAAAGTAAAATCATTCTTCAGGCCTCAAAAAACTCAGACATTGGTCCATAATCTCCCCCCAAAGAGTTCCATGGATTTGACAAGTTTACTTAAATTTGCTGAATTCATTTTCTTAAATGCAAAATTGAAATGACAATATCCAGCTTATATGTAAGAAAGGTTTGCTAATAGGATTGGATGAGCTACTATATATGAATGCTTTTAAATTCATATAAAGCTTTCAATATGCACTGAAATGTTATTATAATAATACAAAAGGCTTACTTCACAGAACTTCTTGTAAGTGTTAAATAAGTTAATGTATATGAAATGGTATCATTCATTCATGAACATATTTGGTCAACAAACATCATTGGGGGCCTGCATCATGTCTTATATTTGACACTTGAAATTTATAACTCAAGCCGGGCATGGTGGCGCATGATTGTAATCCCAGTACTTTGGGAGGCGGAGACCGGAGGATCCAGGTTCTCGGCCAGCCTCAGCTCTCTCTCTCTCTCTCCCTGTTTCTCTCTCTCTCCCTGTTTCTTTCTCTTTCTCTCTCTCTCTCTCTCTCTCTCTCTCTCTCTCTCTCCTTAGTGAGGCCCTCCGCAACTTTGTGAGACCCGGTTTCAAAATAAAATATAAAAAAATAGGGCCAGGGGTGTAGTGCGGAGGTAGAACCTGAGTTCAATCCCCGGTACCGCAAAAAAAATAAAAGAAATTTATAACTCAGGAAAGCATAATTTCTTGAAAACAAAGCCTAGCATGCAAGAGAGATAAGCAAGTGGACCATAATAAAAAACAATTTGCTAAATGGACTGATTGCCCTAAAAGCATTTAATGTAACTGAGAGACTTCACAAAAGAGGTGATGATTGAGCTAGATCTTAAAGAAGGAAGAAGTTTAGGGATGCAAAGAAATAAAGGTCAATTAGTAGCAGGGAACAACACACCCAAAATGACAGGAGTCAGGAGGGATGTGGTATCTTCTAAAGAAGTCACATAAAGTTTAGCAGAGCAAACGAAAGAAGCAGAGACTAGTTTGTAAATCATCTCTCTTGTCACAAAATTTATTTTAAATTTTACCTTAAAATAACGGATTGTTACTGAATAATTCTAAAGAAATGAAAATCAGGTTTGTGTTTTTAGTAATGGCACTCAATATGCAGTATGAAGGATTAGCTACATAAGGAGGAACCTGGAGTTTTAAAAGCCAGCAAAAAGACAGCTTCAATAAACAAAGTTGAAACATAATGAAGATCTAAACCAGTGTATAAGCATTGAGAGTAGAGAGAAGAGGTAGGATTATAGAAAAATCAGGAGAGAGAATCATTAAAGACTATTTGGATTGAGGAAGGAGAAAAGTTAAGGGTGATATAACCAACCCTAAAAAGAATAAATGAGTACGATTGAGTCCACTTTGATAGAATGAACTATGATTAATTCACTGATCGTCTAAAACCTAAACATAGTTTGTATACAATTGCAATGACTACGCCTTTTGCCTTCATTCCATCTTCTCAGGATATGTCTACCTAGATTTATGAAAATGTTTCTGCCCTGGTCCTATTGACTCAGTGAAGTTCTTGCTTCCCTGCTTTTTTCTTTTTTCTAGTAAAATAAATAGTTCTAAAAAACTTCAACTCTGCCACATTTCTGCAAAAATGTCTCCACTGCTACCCATGGAGTCAGATTTGTTCTGTTCCTCTTTGGCATAGGGTATCTCCTTGGAAGGGATGTTATTTAGTGCCTTGACTTTTGGCAAAAAAGAATAATTTTCAGTTAAAGTATGACCTTTAAAATCTCTGCCTCTATACCAACATCTAGACATCATGACTCAGCCAACGATATGATTTCAAATAGTCTCCCCAGCTTTTGCCTCTTAGATTTTTTAAACTTTAACAGGTTCACGGTATAAGTCAAGGTAACAGTATTATTCATTTTATTTTATTATGAATCATTTATGACACCGAAATACTACACATACTAAAGAGCACTAAATATATTTAATGTAATATTTTTGTTACTTTTTCAATTCAGTTTAAAAAGCTTGATAAAATGAATAGCATATGAGTACATGATAAATATATATTAACTAAATTAATTACTGAATAAATGTCAATATTGTGAAATGAGTGGTCCTTTGTTTATTTGTTTATTTATTTACTTATTTTTATTTTTTTTAGGTACCGAGGATGGAACCCAGGGGCATTCTACCTCCAAGCTATACCCCCAGCCCTATTTTTTATTTTTTATTTGGAAATGGTCTCGCTAAGTTGCGGAGGGCCTCACTAAGTAGCTCACTGGATCCTCTAGTCTCAGCCTCCCAAGTACTGGGATTACAAGTGTGCGCCACCACGCCTGGCTATGAGTGGTCCTTTATATTCAGGTAATTTAGTATTAACCACCTGACAATATGTAGAGATAATTTTAAAATTTTTGTGGCATTCATCAGTCATAGTTCTTTCTGATGCTTAATAGGACCCAACTCTGCCTTAAACTGTTCACAGAATCAAAGGCAGGCTAGGCATGGGAGAAGGAACTCATTCAGCTCCGGGATGAGCCAGCAAGAGGAGAATCCCATCACTCTACGTAACACCTGAACTGTGGACCACTGTCATTGTCTGACACAGCCACTACCACTGGATACCACGAGAGTATCCCATGTTCTATTACAGGCCACCCCCAAAGTTTGTCCATTCCATCTTCTATGTATTCCTCACTAGAGAGAGCAGGGGAAAAAAAGAGGGAGAGTTCTCTAAGGAGAATTTAATTGGCTGACCATAGGCCACAAGTCCGAACCCTGACTTGTGAGATTCACCTGTCAGGTAGGCTGGTAGGTGAGGCAGTGCACCACACCAGAGCGACACACCATAAAGATGACTCCATAAATGTGCAGAAGGTGGAATTAGTGTTTAAGGAGATAGTAACTGCATGGTGCCCTGAGTATGTACAGGTAGTTACAATAAAAACTAAAAGTTTATAATATATTGACAAGATTGTAAACCATCACTATGGCTCATTTCTCTTGTTATACCATCTGTCACAGTGAGTCATACCAGTGTACATATCTATCTCCTCAAGGGAGTTAAGGAAGATGCACAGATTCTTTAAAAAGATTTTAATTAATACTAGCCAATATTAATTATCAATAAAACAACCTGTTTATCCTATATTTCATGTACAATATGTACCCTCATTGAAATAAAGATACACATATATGTGGTTTTAAAATGCTGTTGTGAGCCGGGCGTGATGGTGCATACTTGGGAGGCTGAGACCAGAGGATCTGGGTTCACAGCCAGCCTCAGCTACTTAGTGGGGCCTTCTGCAACTTAGCAAGAGCCTGTTTCAAAATAAAGAATAAAAAAATAGGGCTGGGGGTGTATCTCAAAGGTAGAATGCTCCTGGGTTCAATCCCCAGTACCGTAAAAAAAAAAATGCTCTTGTGGCATTTTCTAATTATTTCTTAAGATCCTATAATAAGAACTTAATCAAAAGGGGCTTAAGAAAACAATTTTAATTTTATTCATTCCAAATAATCTATATCCCAAAATGTGTTTGGGTCATATACATTTAGAAATCCCAACATGCCAGGCCTGTGCTAGAATTTTACCCAGTAATCATTTTAGCCTTAACACTGGAAACTGACTTTCTAGACTGTTAGGTCTAAGAAAGCTCAGGCTGGTCTCTTTTAATTGTCTTGGTTGTTGTTGTTCTTGTTTTATTAGAAATGTCCTCACCTCTCTGGTAAGTCTCCTTATAAATTGTCTGTGTGTATATGTATTTGTGCTCTGTTGAAAAAGGAACAGCTGGACTCAAATCATATGTGAAAGCCCAAAGTTCAGCCAAAAATGTCATTATGTAAATTAGGAAACAAATGCCAGTGAAAAGAAAGCAAACTGCTCCCAGCTCAGGCAGGGGCAGGGAGAGGGCACAGGAGGAGAGGAAGAGCGCCTTGCTTCATCACAGACAGGCTTTCACGTCGGAGCTTGTGAAGGCTCACCATCTACGGTACCTGCCATCCTACCTGTCTCTGCGGCCATCATGTGTCTCACTGACCTGCACCTGTGCTTCCCAGGCTCAGGTGACTGTGCTTCCTGGGGTCCTGCTCCCCTTTGTGTTGGTGTAGATCTGCACTGCTGAACCAACAAAGCAAGGCAGAAAACAGGCAATCAATGCACCTGGGAGAGGGAGGGAAAGACGGAAAACTGGATGCTACCTTTGCTTTACCACACAGGCTGGAGGGATATTTCTGTGAAACCACACTTCTGTTGAAAAAAATTCTTAGAGAATTAGTTTTGGAGGGAACCCAAGACATAGCAGGTATTTTAAATTTTGTTTTGTTTTCATACTGGCTTCTATGAGATTCTGGAAAGGTGTTCCAGGGGCTGCTTCCAGGAATTGGAACCAAGTTGAGTTGGCTTGAGGGGTCCTCATCACCTTACCTCGGCCAGAACAGCATTTCTTACATTTGTTAAACATACCATTTTTCTACTTGAGGAGTGGTTTTGTCTGCTCTACTACTATTTTTAAAATCACTCACCTAGTTCAAGTGAATACTTCATTTTACAGTTGAAGGAAAAGAGGCCAGAAAAGTTTACTAGAACAAGGTCATACCGCTGCTTTTAATAGAGCTGGGACTAAAATCCTATGCTCCATTCCCAGCCCATGTATTTACCACCAGGTCTTTTATTCAATTCACTGAGTTCTAGGCATTCCATTCTTGATAGTCAAACAAAGCACTCTAAGTACACAAGTTTTATAAAGGGATTTTGAACTAAGTGGTTTTACATAATTCGAAGAAAGTAATAATGATGATGAATGGATAACTATATAGTTATTAGTAATTTGCAAAAGTATATAGATATATATGAAACTCTTCTATTAAAATAAGCACCCAATGGTGCTTGAATTTCCCTCCATTACCCTGTTGGGAGAGCTCTAAATTGAATTAAATACTTCCAGGTATAAAGAATAATGGGTAAGTAGAGGAAAGGTGTTGTAGACAGATGAAAGAGCATGCAAAGATAGAGAAGCCTAGTAAGTGTGTTGAAATATTGATACATGAGTAAATAAATCATAGCAACTGAACAAAAATAAATGTGTTCAGATGGTAGCTGCATACACTGTAGAACACAAGACGATTCATTTAACGTACTATCAGGTCATGGTAAGAAGCCTGACATACAAGGAAATGGCAAATTCTCAGAAATGCCCTTTTGTCTACAGGTTAATATCTGTGGTCTTGCTGCATACAAAAAAAGTGTAAGTGAGCTTTTGGAAACAGTACATTATCTCTTTCCTATAACCATAAGAACTCCGAACCACTGACAAGCTAGGAAGACAGCTTATCCTCTGCCCGCCCCAAATGCCATGCATATTTTACTACAGGCTCCTGCCAATCTGTTTGGTCTCAATAACTCATGTACCTCTGAGCCCCAGAAACCATGCCACCCAATGTTAGTCAACCAGGCTCCATTTCCATCCCTTTTTCAGGTCACAATTGCTTTATTTAAAGCAGCTGTGTTGAATCAGCTAAAACACAAACTATTCAATGGAAACCTTAAGCGTGTGACCAGAGCTGCACATAAATATCCCTGAATCGAAGCTTTAATATAAAGCACTGCATACACTCACACATTTAATCAGTAGACAGTTCAGAAGCACTGCTCAAGTAGATAACAGTTGTCTGCGTTGTAAATTAACACTACACTTTGTTCTGAATAAGGGAAACCTTAAAAAAAAAACATAGTGTTTTATCACAGATCTTCTATTCTTTGGGTAAATGATTATAAGCTAAAAAAAAATAGCCCTAGCTAATACTTTAAAAATAGGGAACCTAACTTTGGGACCCTTCCATTTTTCTTCCACTACAACTATGCTAAATTGAATAAAGAATAATCTAAAAATAACTGGAGTAATGAACAGAAAAGAAACTAATGGCCTATAAAAATATTCTAGTAGTTTAATATACAGCAATTACTTAAATTATTCACATGTGCTTGTCCTGAGAGACCCTATGTTGAAATTGAAAAATATTATCATGACATGGAAAGCGAAAACAACAACAAAAACAACATAATATCACAGGTCTACATGATAAAGCAGTTAGGATTACTGGCCCTCTGATATCACACTGGGCATCAGCATTAGCAAACTGGCATGGCCAAGAAGCAAACTCTCATGGAGTAAAGGTGGATCCAGAGTACAGGAATAACAGGGAACTAATTTAGTGGAAGCCAGAGGAAGAACAGCATACAGGGGCAGTGATAAATTTGATATATGTCTAAAAGACAGAGATAAGAGGGGACTTTGTGGTCTTTGCACTTTGTTATTGATCTGCTTGCTGGGCTATTTAATGTGTCTGGTAATAATACATTATTTCCCCAGCTTCAGAGTTAAAATGTGATAGTAAAAATTAATAGAGTAAAGACTATTTTTCTCCTTCCTTGTGCATTTTTACTATACTACATTTGTCATGGGAATGGTTAGAAGTTACACACGTTAAATAGCCCTCTTATGAGCAATGATGATTAGTGGTTGGAGCATCAGCAAAAGGGTGTGGAAAATCCTGAGAATTCAGTAGAGAGTCTTGGATCACTCTCATGAATTCTAAGCATCCTTGACTCCATGAATTTGCAGCATGGACACAGACTTTGGAGTCAAATAGACTCAGCTTAGGCAAGTTATTTAACTTCCCTGAGCTCATTGTAAAATGGGAGTAATAAGAAATAACTCATAGGGTCATTGGGAGGACTATGATAATGAAATGTTGCAGAGAAAGTGCTTAACAAGTATCTGACATGAAATGATAGCCATCATTATTCCTTAAAGAAGCAGACCATAAAGAATAAATACATATAAATCAGTGTTCTAAACCCCGCCTGGGCATTGGAATCACCTATGGAGCTCTTTTACGATAGAAATGCCAAATTCTATCCCTAAAGAGACATTTATTCACTTGGCACCACTTAGTTACTTCTATTTCTAGACAAACTCCACAGGTAATCCCTATGTTTTAGCAAGGATTGATAGTCACTCTTTTATTTATTTATTTTTTGGTGGTACCGAGGATTGAACCTAAGGGTGTTCTACCTGTGAGTTAAATCCTCAATCCTATTTTATTTTTATTTTGAAACAGGGTCTTGCTAAGTTGCTGAGGCTGGCCACGAACCTGCAATCCTCCTGTCTTAGCCGCCCAAGTACTGGGATCACAAGCATGTGCCACCATGCCTGATTTACAGTCACTCTCTTATAAAAGTATTTTCCATAGAAAAAGAACTCAAATAGTTAAAAACAAAGAGGAGTGCCACAGTGTCACTAACTGCTCTGTCTTTCTGTCTGTTGCCAACCACAATTGTATATACCACATAGAAAAGGGTGTGTAACTCAGATAGATGTGACTGTGATTCTACAATTGATATGGAATTGCAGGAGATGAAAGAGATATTTCTAAGCAGAAGATTAATATTTGAATGAAGTACCAGTGAGCTAAGCAAGTTCATCTCTCTGTGACTCTGAGAATTGCAAGCTCTGTTTTGACCACAGCCAAAGATACAAAAACAGGAGCCTGAACTCAGACCATCTGGCCTGTGCTTCTGCCTTGGATTCAAGAATTGTAAAATATGATAGGTGCAAATTATTCATGCACTCCCAACACACTCTGCCTCTCTCCTCCAGCCCGACCCTCCCATTATGTTTTTGGAATGGCATCTGGAGCCCAATCAAGTTCAGAACCATGAACACAGTAAAGAGAAGCCAAAATTGAAAGCAATCCAACTGTGAATGACTATTTAGCTAAATGCTGCCATGTATCTCAGACTACAACAATGGAACCCATATGAAACCAGGGCAGGATGGTGGATCATGCACTGAGGAATTTAGAGAAGCTGAGATCAACACTGTGATCTAAACCTGAATAAGTAATTATTCAGACAGATTAGGGTAACATGTATGCTTTCCTTTTGTGCAGTCTTTTTTCCACATGAAATGAAGGAAACATTTCAATTCATTAAATATTCCCCTCTTTGGATGCTGTTATGAATAATGTTTGATTAAATTACTGCCATAAACTTGTCAAAACAAACCTGTAAGAGCCTTGTGAATGTTTTCCATTCAATCATTAATAAAAAGAATAATAGCAGTAATCACTGATACAGTGCTTACTGTTGCCAGACACTGTTTTAAGTGTTATCTACATATTAACACATTTACTATTATCAATAGCCCTACGAAGTAAGTAATTTTTATACCCCTATGTGATGAGCCACCCAGATTCTTAAGGGAGGAAGGACATATTCTCACAGCTGATGAAAATGCTCCTGGAAGATGGCCTTCACTTTCCAGATGGATGGATCAGAGAGTCCCGATCCAATAATTAGTCACCATGTGGATCAAAAATCCAGGTAATCTTGCACCAAGTTGGGAAAACTCTGCAAGGATGCGTCAGTTCCAGATCACTCCATGGGGCTTTCTAATTCTATCCCAGCTCATTTTCTCCCTATACTCAAACCTGCTTCCTACCCTTTCCATCCTAATAGCACATAATAATAAATGTCTTATGCCCTTATCACTGTCTCAGTCTGATTTCCATGGAATATTATCTTCAACACGCCACTTACATGACTTTAATCATTTTTAAAACCTTTCATAAACAGTTAACAGGCATGAACATGACGCTGGCATGCACCAAGGATGCTGGTGTATGTATCTCTCGGCAGCTGCTCTTCTGTCTTTTTCTCTCTACTTAGCACGCCCTTCTAAGCATACCCCTCCATCCTCTACTCCCTATGCTTCTACTGGTCTGAGAATACTTCAGGTTGGGCTTGTTACTTAATTATCTTCCAACAAGGTTTTTACTATAAAAAGCTACATCTAAGAGTCTAGATTTCCTATTTCTAGCCTATAAATAGTTGCTTATGCCTAGATTGTATATTTCTTAATAAGTTGTGGGCCAGGTTAACAGGAACACAAATAGGACCACTGATAATTTATGCCTATATAACTGCCTCTAGCTGTTTAGCTCAAAGAAAAACTTTAGGTTTAACAGGTATTTAGATTTTCATGGATTCCCTAGATTTCTAATTTCGAGATTGCAATGTCATTTTTATTGCTTTCCACCTGCTGTGAGGACAAGTGTTCTCCAGAAGTCCATATGTTACATGCTTGGTCCCCAGGTTAATGCTAGGAAGGCAGTGGAACTTTTAGGAGGTGAGTCTTAGTGGGAGGTCCTTATGTCATTGGGAGTATTCCCTCAAAGGGGATTATGGGACCCCAGCCTCTTCCTCTTCCTGTTCCTCTCTTTGCTTTCTGGCACATGAGGTAAGTGGCTTACTCTGCTATGCACTCCCATCATGATGTGCTGCCCTCACCAGAAGCCCAAGGTAATAGGGCCCCTATATCATAGACTGAAATACTCAGAATCATAAGCCAAAATAAACCTTTTCCCTTACTGAGTTAATTGCCTTGAGTAGTTTGTTATCACAATGCAAAGCTAACTAATACAACAACAGCAGTCTTCCAAATTCCAAAGAGTTGTAAAGTGTGAAATTCTGTGTAATCCCTTTCATTGACTCAACATTGTTTTCTCTGCCAATCCCCTGCCTTCTGCTGAATCTGCTTGTGAAACTACTTCTCACCCATATGCCAATCATGTGATACTCATTAGACCATCATATTATATCACCCCATCTTCCTGGCTACGGATGATGGCTCTGAGATGAGTCTTTGATCTGTAAGAGGCCAGTAAGTTTCCTGTCCAGCATCTTCCTAACTGGAGCTAAGAAGGAATGTTATTCCTACTCTAAGATACAGCCATTGGTTACCAAGTCCTCCAACTCATGGACCTTTGTGGGCTGTCATGTGAAAGAATAATACCTCCAAAAACGACAGAATGTACCAGAGATGATGACAACCCTGCTAAGGTACAACTATGCTTTTCTCTTTCCCAAAATACATTCACTTAACCTTGTTCTCTTTAAATCTCCAGTTACCTGTAGAATTAATCCCCAGCTCCTTATCATGATACACAAAGTCCTTCAGAACACCAGTCTAACCTGCTAATCTAAATTCATCCTTGCCTCCTACCTGTGGTCCATCCTGCCCCCCACTGTACCCAGTGCTAAGTACCTGAATGGTGACTCAGTATATATTGACTGCTTTAGTCCATTTTCTGCTGCTATAAAAAATTCCTGAGGCTAGGTAATTTATAAAATGGAGATTTATTTCTGATAGTTCTGGAGAATGGAGCAAATCTGGTAAGGACCTTCATGTTATGTCATGCCAAGACAGAAGACAGAAAGGTAAGAGAAGGAAAAGGGAGCCAAGCTCAACCTTTTATACTCAGCCCAGCCCTGCAATAATAAGCCCACTCCTGTGATCGCAGCCCTAATCCATTCAGAGCCCTCTTGGCCTAATCACCTCTTAAAGCTACAACATCTTAACACTGTTGCACTGGGGATTATGTTTCCAACACATGCTCTTTAGGGAACATATTTGAATCATAGCATTCCACCCCTGGCTCCAAAACTCAGATCTTTTCATTATACAAAAATACATGAATTCTATCCCAATATCCTCAAAGCCTTAACTTGCGCCTTCCTCAACTGGAAAAGTCCAAAGTCTCATCTAAATAAGATGTGAGTGAGACTCGAGGCACAATTTATCCTAAGGCAAATTCCTCTCAAACAGCGAACCTGTGAGATCAAAACAAGTTCCCTATTACAAAATAAAATGATGGCACGAGCAGAGGATAGACACACCCATTCCAAAAAAGCAGGAGTGTGCGTGGGATAACTGGTAAGTCTAAAATCCAGGAGGTCAAACCACACCAAATATCAAGACACTAGAATAATGCTCCTTGACTCCATGTTCTACCTTCTGAGGAGAATAGGGTGACAGACCCCCAGGATCCTGGGAATCCCCACTCTATGGCGTTGCTGGCTCAGCCCTTATAGCAGCTCTCATGGGATGGGGTCTTCAGCCCGCAGCTATTCCAGGCTGTGGCTGCATGCTGGCGACTCTAAGGTACTTGGGATTTGTTGGCAGCCTGACCCAACATTTCCACTAGGCATTCCCCTAGCTGGGGATATCTGTGCTGGTTCCATTCCTATGATATATCTCTTCCCAGGCCCAGGGGCTATTCTCAACACCCTTTGAAATTTATGTGGAAAAAGACATGCCTTTATAGCCTTTGACTCTCTGAACTAGCATAGTTAGTCCATGTGGATGCTAGTATGATTTAACATTGTGGCCTCTCAATGTTGGCCCAAGACATACCAGACTGACTTGCATCATAGATAGGGAAACTGAGGAACACTAAAGCTAGAATGCAGGCAGCTGACACTTGAGGTGGTAGAGTGGTGAATTCCTGCAGATGCTCCCCTGAAAACCTTGCCTACAATGCCATTGCTCACCTCAAAGATGTTTTTCTTTCTTTTTCTTCTTTTTTTTTTATTTTGATACAGGGAATTGAACCTATTCTACCTCTCAGCTATACCCTCAGCTTTTTAATTTTTTAATTTTTTTATTTTTTTATTGTTTTATTTTTGAAGTAGAGTCTCAAGTTGCTGAGGCTGGACTCTAACCTGTGATCTTGCTGTCTCAGCCTCCCTAGTACTGGGATTGTAGATGTGCATCACCATAGCAGGCACTTCAAGGATCACTGAAATGTCTTCATGATCAATCTCCCATTGTCCTAAGAATAGCAGCTGGCCCCCTTCTATTCCTACTAATATCTTTAGCAAATGGTCATTTGGCCTCACCCTTAGGATTCTCCCCACAACATGCTTTTTGCCCTTTATTTGGCCAGGCTGAGCATTTTTCAAATTTTTGCATTAAGCTTCCATTTCAACTATAAGTTCTCTTTTTAACTCATTTTTCTTCTCTCAAATTTTACTATATGTGGTTAAAAGCAGTTATACAGCAAACTGAATATTTTGCTGCCTAGCTAATTCTTCGACCAGATAACCTAGTTTATTGCTCTTAATTTCTGCTTTCTGTAAAGTCCTTAGGCACGGAAGCAAAATTTTTGCCATTTCATAACAAAAGTGGCCTTTACTACAGTTTATAATAAGTAGTTCTTATTTCTATTTGAGGTCTCATCAGATGGGCTTTTCTATCCATAGTTCTACCAACACTCTGACCACGCCTATTTAGGTGATCTCTAAAAGGCTTCAAATTTTCCCTAGAGTTTTTTCATCTGAGCCCTCACCAAAATCATCCTTAATATGCATGGCAGCATAGGCTTTTTCTAGCCTGCTCCTGCAATTCTTCCCAAGCTTTACCCTTACCCAGTTCCAAAGCTACTTTGACATTTTCAAGTATTTGTTAAAACAATACTCCACCGTGGGCACCAATTTTCCATCTGACTCCACTTTGCATTGCTGTAACAGAATACCTGAGACTGGGTTATTTTTAAAGGACAGGGGTTTATTTCTTAGAGTTCTTAAGGCTGAGAAATCTACAGTCAAGGTGCCAGCTTCTGGGGAGGACCTTCGGGCAATGCCAGTCTACCATGGAAGGCAGGATGACGAGAGAGAAAGGCATGGCTCAGCCTTTTATAAGGAACCATTCCCACGAAAACAAGCCCATGTTCATGATAATGGCCTTAATAACCTCTTAGAGTCCTCACCTCTTAACACCGTTGCATTGGAGATAAAGTTTGCAATGCATGATTTTTGATGGACACATTCAAATTCCAGCCAGCATAAACTCTGCCTCCTCCAAAAACACTCCCCAGTTCCTTTGGTGAATTAGTCATTGGTTCCACCTATACTGATTTTCCTGCCATAATTCATTTGTGGGCCTGTGCCCATTATTACCTTATGGATCATAAGAAAATCCTGATTCTGAATAGAAGAAAAAGCACACAGAAATGATGCCTTATACTACTGTTATCTCAGAGAATACACAGAATAGGGTTTTGTTTTTGGTTTTGTTTTTTACTCATGCAAAGGTACCAAGAATAGAAAAATTCTAGCATAAACACTAAAGGCAGCACTTAGTGTTGCTTGGATATGTTGGTGATGTCACAGGGATGCTTCACATATACCATAAAACCTCCAATGTTGAACAGCTCAGTCACCTGGGACATTTGTTTATGATATCAGGCTTTTTCCCAATCATTCATTTTGTTTTATTTTTTTTCTGTTTGGTTTAGGTTTAATGTATATTTCTTTCCTGGTTTCCTAAAGTGAAATCTTAGATTATTAGTTTTAGAGTTTGTTTTCTAATATATGCACTAAAAGCTATGAATATCCCTGTAAGTAAGCACTTGATTTCTCAGCATTCACAAGTTGTATTTTCATTTTCTTTTTAAAAATTATTTGGCTCATGTGTTATTTAGAGGGATTTTGCCTAACCTTCAAGGACTTGTACATTTTCCAGCTACCTTCTGTTGTTGATTTCTAGTATACTTTCATTGTAGACTGAAATAATTTTCATTATTATAAACATATTTTTTTTATGTTTTTATTGGTGCATTGTAGTCTCACTTCACAATGAGTATCAGTTTGGTGTTAACATACATGCACACAGCTCTTGGTGTCCCTCCCCCCCGCCTCCCCCCGCCTCCCCCCGACATGTAGCACTGAGAATGATGTTGGTATAATCTCACATATACACATTGTTTATGACAGTAATTCCATGGATTCACTACTTTCTTACCCTTCCCCTTCCCTTGTATCCCTTCCCTAGCACCTCTGAGGGTTCTCCATTGTCATTGGAGACCCTTTTGTGTCCCCACTACTCCCTATATTGCTCATATTAGTGAAAACATATGACCCTTCATTTTGTGTGATTG
>PVJS01027211.1:0-26414 GCA_004027185.1 Glis glis | reverse complement strand
AGGGAAACACACTATAGCACATGATGTACGTACACAAACCTATAAGACTCAATCACTATCTGGAGCATGAAAGGGAGGGAAGGGGGAGGGAATAGGGTGGGATTGGAGGGAGGGCTAAATGTGCAATGTGTGCATGTATGATGTTCATACCCTGACATATATCAAAATGTATAATTATAATTTACAATGCACCAATAAAAATATATATATATATATAAATTATAAAAAAAAAAAGAGCAGCATGCCCATATCATCACACATGTGGGTGTGACCGTGAGAAAATGAGTCACTGAATTATCACCCAGTTTCCTCTTTCTCTCTCCCCACCCCCATCTCCTTCCTTTTTTACTTCTCTTCCTCTTTTCCTCCTTTCCTCTTACCCCCTCTCCCCCTCCTTCTCATTCTTCAGTTGTTCTGATATAAAAAATAAAAAGGATATAGCATTTAAAAAAAAAAAGATGGATTTATTCACTGCTGGGATTACAACCCTCATGACTCAATTAAATAAACTCCAAACACCAATTTATGAGCTCTTCAGGGGCCACTCTATATCTAACTATAACAATAGGTTACTTTTATCCAAATATAAAATATTAAATGACTTAAATCCCCATCCAAATTTGTCCTTTTAGAATTAATATAATGCTTAGCTGGGCGTGGTGGCGCACGCTTGTAATCCCAGTACTTTGGGAGGCGAAGACCGGAGGATCTAGGTTCGCGGCCAGCCTCAGCTCTCTCTTCTCTCTCTCTCTCTCTCTCTCTCTCTACCTAGTGAGGCCCTCCGCAACTTCGTGAGACCTGGTTTCAAAATAAAGTATAAAAAAAAATAGGGCCGGGGGTGTAGCGTGGAGGTAGAATGCCCCTGGGTTCAATCCCCGGTTCTGAAAAAAAAAAAAAAAAAAGAATTAATATAATGCTTAAAAAATAAAGTAGAATATGCTTGTTCCTGGGAAACCAATGCTCAATCTCTTAATCAGAGCATCACTACTTGGTGTCATGTTTAGGCACATCTAAGTATCCTTGATTAAACATGATAGTCATAATATGTAAGTAGGAGCACACAAACATGAAGCTGGAAGAAAAGGCTATCCCTTTTCTTCAATTTTAGTTTGGAAGACACCAGCTTGGTAGCACATTCTCCTAAGCTTTGCATATTAGAAGGCTTATATGCTTAAGGAACATAAAGACTTTTAGCATACAAAGAAGTCAGTAATAATTGCTTCACAGCTACATAGAAATTATTTATATATATTAGCTTTAACTTTTGAAGCAAAATTTAGAATTCATAGCTCTGTAGTATAACTATAATTATGCAACTTTGCCTTGAACATGACTGCATAGGTTAATAGCACCAATAATTATCAAAGAATAGCTTTAAATCTCTTAAGTGTAGAAAACGGTGCTAATAACCACAAATAGCATTATAACTGGATGCGGAAAGTGCATCTCATATACACAATAACAAAATATTAAGTCAAAGCAAATAGAGGCAGAGTTGCAAGAAGTTTTATTGGCCATTTTATATCAGTTACTTTGTGTTAAACATATGTATCTTTACCTTGACAAACTTTTGCATAACATTTAGATAAAACTCAAACACAACATATTTAGTCCTCAGATGTACATACATCTCTGGTCACAGACATCTAGGGTGTCAAATATACCACAATAACCTAAAACAACAGATGTTCATTTAACCAGAACTATCAAAAAACTTTAAAAACAGAAGGCAGTTCTTTGTAAATGTTACAAAGAACAGATTAATGTTTTAAGAAAAATCTTGTTGCTTTAAACAGAACCAGATTCTGGCCTTACATCAGTGCTTCAAATTTGGGTCTTAGAAAACCCCTCCAGTAACTTTTAAATTATAGCCAACTCAGTTACACACACATCTCCCTCCATAACACCCATTCTTTTTCATAAACTCTGCAACCTGCCTCAGACCTTTACAGCTTGTTTATGTCCCCAGCCCCCATCCCATCTTTCCTCCTCCAATCCTGTAACAATCCAGTCATTTTATTTTAGGGCATAAATATTGCTTTACTATACAAAATTCCCTTTTATCCCAAAAGCATTCCCTTTTTCTTTTAACCTCCCTTACCAGCAGCATATCTTCATACCTGTAACTTTGTCACATCTCTTTGTATTTACTGGTTTTCCTTTTGCTTTAACAATTTTTAAATTTATAGTTTGAAAGAATCCTGACAAATTTTCTGAATTTAGGTAAGTAACTTCTTTTCTTATTATTTTAATTTTTATTTATGTGGTACTGGGGATTGAACCCAGGGGTATCCTACCTCTGAGCTACACCCCCAGCCTGATTTGATGATGATGATGATGATGATGATGATGATGTCTATGATGATTTGAAACATGGTCTCACTAAGTTGTTGAGGCTGTTCTTGAACCTGTGACTCTCCTGTCTCAGCCTCCCAAATGCTGGGATTACAAGCATGCTCCACCTCACCCGGCTTCTTAATGGAATAAAATATTTTATGCCTTTTATAGCTTTTATAGCTTTCTCATCAAAATGGAGTTTAAATGTTTTGTATTATTTGCAAACAGAATTGCATGTTAATTAGAATTTTAATTCCTAGTAATCTTATATTTTAATGAAGACCCAGGAAGAAAGCAGTTTTGAGCTTTTTTTTACATATATCAATAATCTATGAAAACACATTTAATAGACACAAGTATATTGTTTTTATAGACTTTAAGAAACAAAGAATACTGGAATTCATTTTTTTGCATTTTTATATTTTTATTGGTGCATTGTAATTATACATCATAGTGAGGCTCAAAGTGGTACAAACATATATGAACATAGGACGTGGTGTGTTTCCTTCCACATCCCACCCCACTCCTCCCTCCTGTCTCCCCATACGTGTTAGTGAGATTGGTAGTGATACCTTCATATATGTACATAACATTATTTGAATTGTTTTCTTCCTCAGTCAACTCCTTTTAGCCCTCTCCACACCACCCCTCCCCCGATCTCCTTCCACTGTCCTACTGTCTCTCTCCTCATTTATCTGAAGTCCCTTTGTTTCCTATTTTCTCTCTAGCTTTCACATATTAAGAGAAAACATATCACCCTTGACTTTCTGAGACTGGATGATCTCACTTAGCATAATATTCTCAAATTCTATCCATTTTTCTGCAAATTGAATAACTTCACTCTTCTTTATGGCAAGTAAAACTCCATTGTGTATATATACCACATTTGCTTATTCATTCATTTGTTGCTAGACATTTAAGCTGGTTTTGATGTAGGATAGAAGAAATAAGTAGGTAGAAAGGAGACAGACAGGAAGGAAAAGCAAAATATAATTTTAATATAAGAACCTGGAGCTGAAGTGATTAAGTCTCTACCTCCACAAAACCAGTTCTCTTTCCTGGGCCTAATTCTCCCAAATTCCTGGGAAATCTGTAGATCTTAGAGTTAACTAAAAGAAACTATAATTTCCCTGTGCATTGATAACAAGACAGGTATGATATTTTGAGAAACCTATAGTTTAGGACACTCTCCAGCTTATCTATCAATCAGCTAATGAGGACCCTAATCAGCCTGAGGACCCTAAGGGTGACCAGACCACCAGACCACCAGGAACCGCCTCAGGACTACTGGACTGAGATCATCTTCCCTAAAGCTGACCAGACTACCAGACCACCATAAACTGCCTCGGGGACTACGAAACTGAGCTCATCCTCACATAACCTCCCCTAGCCCACCCCTCACAAAAATCCCCTATAAGAAAAGGGCCCTGAACTCCCCAATATGCCTTCCTCTTCTCGAGGTGGCCCACATTCTCTCTTGAGTGTGTATTTCTTCCCTTTCTCCCCAAATAAACCTCTGTCCATGTCTCTGACTGGCGTGTGATGAAATTCTTTTCTGTTACATTAGCCAAGGATCCTGCAGATCCTGAGTTCCTGAGCTGAGGACTCACCCTGACAGTTCCATAATTTAACTATTGTGAATCGTGCTGCTATAAACACAAATATGCATGTATCATTATAGAATCAAGAATAATTGAATTTATATTTAGCAATTGATGTTTTAGTATTTTTAACTTACAAATGATTTATTTATATGCTTTTTCTAACATACACAATTATAAACATCTACCCATTTATATTTACCTAATTTGTTTTACCTTAAAATCTATTTTTAGATTACCCATGGAAATCAAATGTAGTTAAGATTTGAAGTTATTTCTTTGTCCAGAACCTAAAAGTTGCTGTATAAGCAATGAACATTATATTTCAAACATCTAATAAAGACAAGTCTCTTGATTGGCTAATAGGCCAGCAACCTAGGCAAAATGTGTATTAGTTTAGCAATTCTTTAGAATTTTTACTTATATCTTGTGATCTGGTTATGGGTCGTTTCATACCATGCCCTGTCCCAAAACAGAGCAGGCATTATAAGATTAAAACAGGCTGCTTCCTACTCTTCCCAGCCTGCATTTTGGGCTTCTTCTGTCCCAAGCATGCTGGGTCGGCATGGCACCAAAGATAAGATGAAGGCCAACACTATGAAAGTTACATACCTTAAAACTTAGAGGACCAAGGGCCTGGGAAGAGCTGAAAACAAAACAAAACAAAGCAAAACAACATTATCTTCTCACGTATCTCTCTCTCTCCCTTTTCCTCTCTCTCTCTCTCTTCCTCTCTCTCTCTCTCTCTCTCCTTCCACCTCCCTCTTTGAGACATGTCACTGTTACTCTTGCTTTTATAATAAATCTTTTTGCCCTGCACTAAATTCCAACTGCTTGTCCTGGCTCTTTATTTCCCAGCCCATGATATCTATCTAGGCTAAGGAAAAGAACTCACGGTGACCACCGAAACTATAACATCTTGCAAAAAAACTTAAGTTCTCTGTCAAAGATTTCCTTAAATCATGTGAACCAAAACATATTTGGGCTAATGTTTTGTTAATTGATGAGCCCCTTTGAGCTCTTGGGATCCTCTCCTCAAGCCTGGTGAAGGCTAGTTCAGCCTAGCTTTTGCTGTAGGCAAAGCTATTACTAAATTATGACCACTCTGGGACGTCCACTGACTGTCACAGGTGAACAGTGTGAACATTTTACTGTGGCTTGTCGAAGCTTGAACACCTTCCAACCCTGTTGAGATCTGGAGGTTGTTCAGCTTTTACAACTTGATCGTTCTTTTTTCCCCAGTTTATAGGGTTTTCCTTTATGTATGCATCACCTTGTTCTTACCAAAAACTCAAGATAGCACCTATTCAGGTTTCTAAAACCCCTTTACTATGTAACTTCACCCTTTCTGGAATGCTACAGTTTACCACCATTTCATCCTTCTTTATGTCTGGTTTTTGTTTTATGGAGATCATAATATATATTTGAGATCACCCCCCCCCACTTCCTGTTTGTGGTCTTGAAATCACTTGAGGCAGAAAACCAGAACAATCGAAGGAAACAACTCATCTGTTTACCTTCCTTCCCTCAGAGATCAGTCTGTGCTGCCTATTTTATAATGTCTGAACAAAAAGGGCTGGAGGTGTAGCTTGGAGGTTGAATGCCCCTGGGTTCAATCTCCAGTACCATCTAAACAAAACAAAACAAAACAAAACAGAGACAACAAAGAGATCTCTAGTTTGAAAGATAAGGGAATTGATAATACCTTTACTTTTTAATAATTCATTCCTCCTCCACTGATTGTTTTGTATTTTTATTTACACATTGTTAAGATGTGTAATTTGCTTTCTGCTTGTAGCCACAGTTTATGACATCGATGTGTCTTAATTTTATGTTGAATTGGACTTACTTCTCATTGATATTTTATCACAACATATCAATTTTTTTAGTTCTTTTTTTTTTTTTTGCAGTACCAGGGATTGAACCCAGGGGCATTCTACCACTGAGCTATGCCCCCAGCCCTATTTTTTATTCTTTATTTTGAAACAGGGTCTCGCTAAGTTGTGGAGGACCTCACTAAGTAGCTGAGGCTGGCCGCGAACCCAGATCCTCCGGTCTCAGCCTCCCAAGTACTGGGATTACAAGCATGCGCCACCACGCCCGGCTTTGAGTTTTTTATTGTAAATGATCTCTTGTTCACTTCTAGTGCCATTTTGTCAACTTATGTTACTATAGAGAAATATGAAGTCAGTCTAATATCATCCCTTTATATATAATCAACTTCTTAATCTATGAACACAGAATTCTTTATATACATTTTTGAAGTTTAGTAGCTTTATATATTGTCCCATATTTCATTTTGTATTGGTTTTTCATGAGTAATGCTGCATCCATTTGTCTGTAGTTTACGTCTTTATTTCAGGAAAATATTCTTGTACATTGGGATTTGTCATAATTCATTTTGAAAGGCTTCTTCTGGAAGCTGGCTGTGAGCAGAGAACATTGGGGTCTTGGGGAAACTTCCAGTGAAAGCTTGAAAGGAAGGAAGAAAACCCCTATTGAAAGTTTCATAAAAAGGAGACCATGAGCTGGGCATGGTGGTACAATGGGTAATCCCAGTACTTGGGAGGCTGAGACAGGAAAATCACAGGTTCGAAGCTAGGCTCAGCAACTTAGCAAGACCCTGTTTCAAAGTAAAAAATAACAAAAAGGGATGGGTATGTAGCTCAGTGGTAGAGTACCCCTTAGTTCAATCCCTAGTACTTCAAAAAAATAAAAGAGGGGCCATATTATACATTAGCAGGACAATTAATTAGACTATTGCCTATAGTAACTTGAAAGACAGAAAACATACCTAATAAACTTTTACATCTGGGCAAGACATTTCCAGACAGAAAATTTGAAGTGATAACTGGCTGATTTAGCTACTTATGATAAAGTACAGTTAGAGAAGAGCTGAAGAATAAAATATTTCATTTTAAAGCAGAATTTAGAAAAAAAATTTCCAAACTAGAACTTGCTGAATCAGGAAATGAAAGTATTTATTATTCCAATAATTTTGGAAAAAAAATTCTCAAAATTGTTTCAAAATTTCTCAGCAAACATATAATATACAGAGCATTGCCTGTGAAATATGGCTTTGCAGATAAGAACCTATAAAATCATTTGTTAAGACCTTAGAAGGAGCCAGGTATGGTGGTGCACGCCTGTAATCTCCAGTACTTGGGAGACTGAGAAAGAAGGGTCATAGGTTGAAGGCCAGCCTTAGCAACTTAGTGAGATGTTGTTTCAAAATAATAAAAAAGGGGTGGGGGTATAGCTCGGAGGTAGAATGTCCCTGGATTCAATCCCTAGTACAAAGGGAGAGAGAGAGACATTAGAAAGATATAAGGTGCTCCCTCACACACACTTTCTCATTTAGAAACAGAAGGACCTGTGGTAATCTTAAGAACATGACTCTCTTACCTGGACAAGATAACTTCTAAAAATCACCAAGAGTCTTGTCTTACAGTACTCTGAGTCACAGTCAAAATGTGGAATGCATATTATTTGCATGTGTGACCATGCCACAATGGAACCCATTATTTTGTATAATTAAAATGCACTAACAAAAACATAGAGATTTTGTAGTATTGATTGCTATTGTCTAATGGAGTGGATTATAATTTGATACCTAAGAATTGCACAGAGTTTTAAAGGAATTATATCAGCATGGATATAATTCCTCTTCAAGACTTCTAACTTACTTTAAGCAGAAAGCAAGTTGAAAAAGCCAGTCAGCTATAAGTACAAACCATTTTGTTTTTGCGGAAAATGAAGGCTGAACCTAAGGGAACAGTAAAATCCAAGTTCTTGATGCCAAAAAAACATGGAAAATGACCATGGATTATGGTGGAACTGGATTATGGTAGAACTGGTTTCTGATCAAGGAATCTGTGATATGTGCCTAGTTGGATTTCAGAATTGCTATAGACTCTTTGTCTTCTTTGTTGAATGAGAGTATCTGTGTGTATCTTGTGTGTTTCTGGCCTGTCCTTACCATTGTGTATTGGATGTGTGTGTGTGGAGAGGGTAGTATTCAAAACTTGCCGTTTTGGTGACAAACCTTCAGATCAAGAACTGTACATGAGGAACTATATTCACATCTGGAACTGATTTGGACTCCAAATCAGAATCTGATGCTATAGTAGATGAGGGGCTTTGGGTCAGGAGGGTATGATTTGAATTTGGGAAGGTGATGGGTCACTAGGGGTCAGGAAGTGTGCTGCAATGGACTCTTACTTAAGGGCTCCTAATGAGCCATGCTTTCTTGTATTTATACTCAAGTGTAGTCTCATCTTCTTGAATTTGAGCTGGCCCTGCTACCCACTTTAACCAGTAAAATGTGCTGGAAGCAATACTGGGTCAGTTCTGGGCAGCTTCCACTTCTGAACTCTTAGAAGTAAGCTACCACACAAGTACAACTGCCTTAAAATTTCCATACTATGAGGAAGCCCAAACTAGTCAGGTGGAAAGAGAACAAAGAAATCCAAGCAACAAAACCAGCTGAACTCTCATCTTACACTCAGTACCAAGATGCCATCACCCAAGAGACACTCATCTTGTGCGTGGGTTCCCCAGTCTTAATTGAGTCACCTATACTAATATATGTAAGGTATCGACCAATGATTGGTCCTTCCTAAACCTCTCCAAAGTGCAAATTTGTAAGAAGATAAATTTTAAGCTACTAAGTTTTGGAGTACTATGTCCTACAACAATAGATAATTCTTCCTTGAGTTATTTTTATTACACATATCACATCGTCACAAATTTATTTGGGACTATGGAAACAATTCCTCTTAGTATATATTTATTCATCTGTTTTGGTTATATTTCCTTCATCTTCTCCAGCCCTTCCCTGCCAATTGTCTATACATTTGTTTCATGTTGGGTCTCTTCTACTTATTAATGATCATCAAGTAAGTCAACTAAGTAACTGAATAATTTAGTAATTCAACTAAAATGAAGTCTTGGTTTATAAATAAGAATGTGCAGTGGTGAATGGGTAGGTCAACTGCTGTCACTTTGATTCAAGTTTCACTCTTGTGTCCTCTGTCTGGGGGTGGTACCTCCATTTGGGTTTCAGTGTTTCTGTAGCTCAGGAAAAAAAAAACCTTTAAAGTTACAATAGCTTCTAATCATAATCCAGTGACTAATGTTGTCTTTTATTTATTTTACTTCATCTCCAGTAATCTCTCTTACTAATAAAAAGAGAGGCCATGGAATTTATTGTTCAAATGATCATTCACTCTGTGTAGAAGGATGGGTGCTATTTCTAATCACACTAGAATAGTTGGCAAAAAGCAGGAAAATCAGGTCATCCAACCACATTGTAAGCTTGGATTTTGCACGATAAAAATGGCATGTACTTTCTTGAGCTCTACCTGCCTATATCCTTCCTGCTGAGGAGAAGGGGACTGTGCAGGAGCCGTTATCATGTGATGGCTTGAATGTAAGTGTTCTTCCCAAAATTTATGTTGAAACTTAATCCTCAATGCAACAGTATTAAGAGATATGGCCTTTGTAAAGTGTTTTAGTCAGTATTTTTGCCACTCTAACCAAAATACCTGAGAAGCACAACTTAGGGGAAGGAAAGTTTATTTGGTCTCACTCGCACACCATGGTGGCCAGAAACAGAGAGAGTAAGAGGAGGGGGCCCAAGAACATATAGTCTCCAAAGCCCTGTCCCCAGTCAATGGCCCACCTCTTCCAGCCATGCCCACCTCTGAACTGCACTACATGGGAGACCAGGCTTCCAACACATGAGATTTGGGGAGACATTCTAAACCCAAACCCTAACAGGAGGTGATTAGGTTTGATGAATGTAGTACTTTTATGAAGAGGCTTGGAGGAACGGGCTAGACCCCCTTTTACCCTTCTATCTCTGGCCATGTGAGGATGCAGTAATAAGCTGACATCTTGGAACCAGAGACCAGGTCTTCATCAGGCACTGAACCTGCTGATGCCTTGATCTGGAGATTTTCCTTTCTCTAGAACTGTGTGAAATAAATTTCTGTCCTTTCTGAATTACCCAGTCTGTGGTATTTTGTTATAGAAGCAGAAACAAATAGAGATACCCCGCTTTTCCTCTGGCCTGCCTCTGTCCCTACATCTCATTGTTTCCATCAACAGGTTTTTATTACAGTAAGCTTTTAGGGCTGAGCCATTGGTATACTGAGAGAATCTTACAGACTGCCTAATTTCTATGGCAGTTGTGTGTGGATTCAATGACTTTTCTCATTTTGGGCAAATTTCAAAGTGCATGGCCGTCTTCATGGTTTGTGATTCACAGCTTGTGACTTGGAGTTTTGTTTATCTATCTCTGTCATAACTATGGGGATATACTTGCTTTCTGTTTCCATTTTTAAAAGTTGTTTTTATGAAAGAGAGCAGAATTAAAATAAGTGTACCACTATCTTTAATTGGAAGACCATATTTCGACATGGAGTTGTGACTGTGATATAAGTCAAACATAAGAAAGCAGATTACAATGCAGTAGTTATAGTATGTATCCCTTTGCATTAAAAATACACTTCATATTCATAACCTATTACTAAGGATAGTTATCTCTCTAGTAACCAAGGTTATTTTATAGAGTAGAGAGGATATATATGTACACAATTCTGAAATATTTGTAACTGGCACAAATTACTGTCATAAATCAGAAAAGAAATCAATGAAGATAAATCCATTTTGGAGAAATTCGAAAAGCCTTAGGTGTTTGTGGCCCTTTTTGCACCATGGGGTTGAGGATCCATGCTGCTGACAAGGCATCTTGTGGTTAAGCATGAAATGCCCTGTGGTTTTGACCCAATAGCTTTTCATCAAAACTTTCCCATTGCCAACCTTACAGAGAATTCTCTCTCTAAGCTGGAGAAAATGTAAGAGTTGCCAGGCTGGGAGCACTTTGACGCTCCCAGGGCCGGGAGCGTGGTGTGACGCACGCTTGTAATCCCAGTACTTGGGAAGCTGAGACTGGAGGATCTGGGTTCGCAGCCAGCCTCAGCTACTTAGTGAGGCCTCCGCAACTTAGTGAGACCCTGTTTCCAAATAAAGAATAAAAAATAGGGCTGGGGGTATAGCTCGGAGGTAGAATGCCCCTGGGATCAATCCTTGGTACCACAAAAATAAAATAAAATAAAACAAAATAAAATAAAACAAAATAAAATAAAGGCTACTGGGAATGGATTGAATTAACCACAGTAATAACAAAAAGAAAATCCCCGTGATGCGGGAGGGCTGATGCCCGTGCTCAGGGCCACTGAATCCACAATTGGCCTGTTCCCTGACTCCGAGTATTTCCCTAGCTGCCATTACCATTTCCCTCCTGCTGCCCTCTGTCTTCTTTGGTGTCCTGGCATGCAGCATTTATTTATTTACTTTTTTGGCAATAGTGGTATAGTGCTTAGCATATCCAGGGTGGAGGAGACAAGGAATACATAATAGTGATAAGCCTGTGCTGCCAGCATTTCCTTGGAGGGCTCAACTGAGCACACCAAGAAGTGAATTCATGAAACTTGGTGTGATGGAGTGGAAAGTAAAACACAGGAAGCCAGGCGTGGTGGCGCACGCTTGTAATCCCAGTACTTGGGAGGCGGAGACCGGAGGATCTGGGTTCATGGCCAGCCTCAGCTACTTAGTGAGACCTAGTTTCAAAATAAAGGATAAAAAATAGGGCCGGGGGTGTAGCTCAGAGGTAGAACGCCCCTGGGTTCAATCCCTGGTGCCGCAAAAAAAAAAAAAAGAAAGTAAAACACAGGAAATAAATATAGTGGTGCACACAGCTATCACACTGTTGTCAGAAATCCAGATGAGAAAGATAAACAGCAGTGACTTGAGAAGACCTTGCAAGGAAGAACAGGGCTGCTCTGGAGTGTCAGGCAGCTGACACTGAAGCAGAGCTTGACAAGTCATTTTGGTGCCATTCTGGAAAACACCTTGAAAAAAACACATTGTTCAAAAAGGCCCTAAACCCCCCCATCAATACAGAGAAGAGAACCAAGGGAATGAATGAAAACAAGTTAAAGAAGGATAATGACCACTGCCACACCCACTCCTGATCGCATCCCAGACCTGCAGCCAGTGCAGGTGGGGGAAGTTGAAAGCTGAGCTGTGCAATGGGCCAGGACAACTTGAGATAAGACCCAGATGGCCCATGTGGAATTAGAATTTTGGGCAATCCACTTCTCTCTTCTCACAGAGAAATTCCCAGCTGTTCAATCTCACTAGCTCCCCACGATGTTGTGCTGAAGATTAAATGAAATAACACCTAAAAAGCACTAGTCCACAGAAATTGTTCAGTACCGGCTATTTGCCTGTCCTTTAGAGCCTGCTCTTTGTCCCCAAGCTTTCTGGGATGGGACACTCTGTATCTTGCCCTCACCTCTCTCCTCTTGTTTCTCCTCTTTCTCCCTTCCCTGTTTTATAAGGGAACACAAGGCTGAAGCCCAGTGACCTGGCAGATAAATCAGGTGAGACAGAGAAATTCTTGATGTATTTTCCTGCGGCTGGGGAAGCAAGTTGTGCGTGTAACCCTGGTTTCCATTACCCAGTGGGTCATATTTTATCTTCCTTCAAGTGGCAGCTAGGGTCACTCCAGGTCAGGTCAACATAGCCTCTGAATACAGGAGAGAGAAGCAGGCACTAAAGCTGGCCAGAGGTATTTATCTCTCTCCCAGCTGTCCTATCTAAAAGAGGCAGTAAGGTCTTCCAATATGAGGTTAGAAGATGCAGATTTCCCTTTGCAGAACCCTGCAAGTCTCAGGTCCACATCCACACAGCTGATTCTACATGCGGATGCCAGCCACGTTTCTCTGCACAGCTTTCACCACGGTGCCCACCATCTCAAAGCTGTCACTCACCCCTGCCCCATTGCCCATAAAGTGAATCCCCACATCCGTACCCTGGTATTCAATGCCTGTTACTCTCTGACTACAACTTACTGTTCATTTTTATTTCCCGCCACCCCCAAGCACTTGCTGATCCAGTACTGACTGTTCATGTTTCCCATGTAGTCCCGACATTTTCCTGTCTTTGTACCTTTTTGATGATGTTTCTTGTGTCTGGGATTTTCTTTTTTCCCCCTCCTCTCCTTCCTCCTCACTCTATGGCCATGGCATCCCCGTCCTACAAAGCCCATCTGGAAGGCTGGCCCCTCTGTGGAACTTTGTTTGCATGCCTTGGCTGGAGGTACTCTTGCCCTTCTCTAAACTCCTCTGGTTTTCGATCACTGGTGACTGATACTTATAATTCTCTATGTAGTACAGGCTTCCCGAATCTTAGGCTTCTTCCCTAATACAATGTAAGTCCCCTTGAAGATAAGATTTATGCCTGACCTCTATTCTTTTCTCTACAGTATCTAATACATAAGGGGCAGCTAGATGAATGAATTGAAGACAGTAGTTGAGCTGTTGTGCATATATATAATTTCGGATGATGTATGATTTAATAAGCCAAGGATGACAAATTCCTGCCATCTATGCCCTCATAGAGCCTCTGTTGCCTGTGGCAAAATTCTTCTCATGTGACAGCTGCATTCAGGAAGTGGCTGCCTGGAGGAGTGGGTTGAGAGGGATCTTAAGGCTGTGTTTTGTGCCAGTAGAATGGAATACTGCAATTGATTAGTGATGTCTCCCATTACCACTATATCAGAATTGACAGAAGGGTGAAAGCATGATGTCCTATCTGAGCTAACATATCCATCATGGTGGAGAGAAAATCCTGATAACTGAGATGTATATACTTGCAATGAAAACAGACCCCCTTGGTGTTTATTATATCTTTTTTTTATGGCACTGGGGACTGAACCCAGCGGCATTCCACTTCCAAGCTACATCCCCAGCCCTTTTTATTTTTTTGCTTTGAAACAGGGTCTCGCTAGGTTGCTGAGAGTCTCGCTATGTTGCTGAGGCTAAGGTAGAGAAGTGGGTCCACCAGAGTCTCCAATACTCCACTTGCAAAATGAGTTACTCACACCTATTCTGCCTATCTCAAAACCAAAGAAGGTATATTTCCTCGTTACAAGGAAAAAAAATATATATATTCCTTTAAGTGGCAACTGAGATATGTGTGTGAGCACTATACACACACACACACATATTATATATAAACTGATATATACATATGTGTATGTACCATGTATATAATGTACACACATATATACATCGGTTTATCTTATATTAATTCCAATTACTTTCTGTGTCCAACCATGCCCATGCCCATCTCCATCTGCGTCATCAGGCCCAGCTATGAGGCCATTTGAGATCCACACCTCAGTGCAGTACTTAACTCCATTGACCATGTGTAGTCAGATAAGTGACAGTGGCCATGAACGCTTGCCATGTTTTGCACATATTTGAATTAAGGCCCTGCCTATTTGCTTTGGCTTTTTTTATCCAAAAAGGAGGTAGCTCATAAGGATACAATGCCTCTATTCTGCATTATTTCTATCTTGTGTTTATTTTTCAACCTATTTTTAACACAACAAAAATCACATTAAAGGGATCACCTTTCTCTTGAACATCTCAACCACATCTCAGTCCAAATCAAGTATTTGTTGGAAATGGCAGCGTATCTACAGTTTTCTCTCCACTGTGATTCCTAGTGCTGATAGTTCTACGTGCTGAAGAAGCTATACAGATACAAAACTAAGTATATCAAAACTGGCTCATCATTTTTATATAACCCTCCCCTTTAAGGCCTAAGAAATAACTCTGTGTATTGACTCTTTTAAATATTAAACTCCTTTTATTGAACTAATGCCAGCTGCTTAACTTTAAGTAAAACTCAGTGCACTAAAAATGGGCCCAACATTTTAAATCCATAAATTGCCCTTGAGTGGCTGAAAGAGCAGACCTGTATATATCGAGCTCTCATTAAATGAAATCTTACTGGGCTTTTCTGCTCTGGGCTGGGAAATCACCTAAGCCCTTTGGGCCTGCTGTGGAAATGGGCTCTTTTGACTCAGAAACATAAATTAAATAAAAATATCAGAGTCCTAGAAATTCTCCCATCCTCCACCCTGCCCCCAGGCCAGAGAAAAAAGTTGAATAGCAAGAAGAATGTCAGGAAATGTTAGGAGAGCTATTGAAAACTAATCATGTAGAGATACCAAGCCAAGGAAACCTGAATAGAGAAACCAAGCTTCAGACAGGAGAGAATATTCAGGGGACATCAACCTCCCCAGTTATTTAAAGCTGGCCATTTTACCAGCCACATGGTATACCTGTTGGCTACTTGCTTTGTGCTGCTGCATGAGAAGGGTTGGGGCACTAACAGCTTCTGGCAGGCACTTGTCATGACCTAATAATAGGATATTTTGTGGTCTGGGGAATTATTTGTTTGGCTGCTTTAGTGATTACAATATTGATTTGTTCCTCCTGTCACATTTGTTATATCTGTGTTAGTATCCCAGGCAAAACAAAACAGTTGTGATTTGTTACCTGTATTTTTTCCAGGATAAGAACCTAGATGATGATCTGTGTTTATTTTTCCCTCACTGGGCAAAACTACTACCCATTAATTAACTAGATATGGGACTTAGGAAAGAAATAAAGCACTTGATTAAAAAAAAACACCTATACTATATGGCGGAACTTCCAGGGAAGGCAGGAAATAAGATATTTCAAGAAATTACTATGCAGCATGGTTAAGATATTTCTCTGTGATTATAAAATCATATAAGAATAACTGGATGGAGGTACTACCTGATTCTCCTAGGAATTGTACTGATGTTTCTGGGAACTGGAAAAGGCCTTTGTGTGAATCTCAGAAAAGTTCTGTAACTTTTCCACTCTTCGCTCTCCAGCTCACTGATGAAGTGAAGTGCCAGGCATGCTCCAACTACTGCCTGAAACCTCTAAGAGAAGTTTAAAAAACCTTAGCACTGCCGGGCGTGGTGGCGCACGCTTGTAATCCCAGTACTTGGGAGGCGGAGACCAGAGGATCCGGGTTCGCGGCCAGCCTCAGCTACTTAGTGAGGCCCTCCGCAATTTCGTGAGACCTGGTTTCAAAATAAAGTATAAAAAATAGGGTCGGGGGTGTAGGTCGGAGGTAAAATGCCCCTGGGTTCAATCCCCGGTACCACACACACAAAAAAAAACCTTTAGCACTGTCTTCTTTGTGAACATTTTCCCTAAAGTAACTATCCCAGGGTAGCTTCTGCCCAGCTCCCTTCTCTTCCAGTTGATGTAGGTTTATATAGGAAAGTGCAAGGTGTTGTGGAAGGAGTCACATTTCAACAGGAAAGTTAAAAATCTGCACAGCATGAAAAACAGAGAACCATTGTCCAAAGAAGACATGTCTTCATTAGTCTTAACTAAAAAGATCGACATTCTGATTGGATTTTCAGTGGTAAGTGCTCTGTTGCACCAATACAGAATATCCAGTTAGGCCAGCACTTAGAACACTTGTCCTAGATGTTTGAGACTAACCAACAAGAAAAACAAATGGCTTTCAAAACAATGAGAAGACAAGCCACGGACTGGGAGAAAATATTTACTAAACACATATCACTCTGAACCTCATTATGATGTATAATTACAACGTACCAATAAAAGTATATTAAAATAAATGCATATTTAACTAATAAAATAAAAGGCAAATTAAAGTCTTAAAAAAGATATCTGTGAAGGATTATTATCCAAAACACACAAAGAATGCATTAAAATCATCAAATAGAAAATCAACAGTGAGCGGGTGTGGTGGCACACGCTTGTAATCCCAGTACTTGGGAGGCAGAGACCAGAGGATCTGGGTTCGCGGCTAGCCTCAGCTACGTAGTGAGGCCCTCCACAACTTCGCAAGACCTAGTTTCAAAATAAGGATAAAAAAATAGGGCCGGGGGTACCCCCCTGGGTTCAATCCCTGGTACCGCAAAAAAAAAAAAAATCAACAGTGGGCAAAAGATCGGCACTTCACCAAAGAAGATAAAAGGATAGAAAATATGCATATAAAAAGATGATCAACATCACTTATCAGGGAATTGGAAATAAAATAATGAAATGCCAGCATCAAATGCTGGTGAAGATGTGGAGGAACAGGAATTCTCATTCATTGCTGGTGGGAATGCAAAATTGTACGGTTACATTGGAGACAGTCTGGCAGTTTCTTGTGCAATTAAACATATTCTTTTTTTTTTGCGGTACTGGAGATTGAACCCAGGGGCTTCTATTTCTGAGTTACACTTCCAGCCCTATTTTTTATTCTTTATTTTGAAACAGGGTCTCACTAAGTTGAGGAGGGCCTCACTAAGTAGCTGAGGCTGGCCACGAACCCGGATCCTCCAGTCTCAGTCTCCCAAGTACTGGGATTAATACTCCCAAGTATTGCAAGCTTGTGCCACCATGCCTGGCTCAACTAAACATATTCTTACCATATGATCCAGCAATTATGCATCTTGTAGTTGAAGACATGTGGACACACAAAAACCAGCATATGGATATTTATAGTAGCCTGATCCTCAATTGCCCAAACTTGAAAGTAACCAAGATGCCTTTCAGTAAGTGCATTCATAAACTTGATAAATAAACTTGCAACCTCCAGGCAATGCTATATTATTCGGTGCAAAAAGGAATCCTATCAAACCATGAAAAGGCATGGAAGGACTTTAAATGTATAATTCAAGTGAAAGAAGCCAATATAAAAAAGAAGCCATCAAATTGTATGATTACAACTATATGACATTCTTGAGAAGGCAAAACAATGGAGACAGTAAAGAGATCAGTGGCTGTCAGGGCATAGAGGATGGGGGGATAAATACGTGGAGCACAGAGAACTTTTATGGCTGTGCAAAAATTCTGAGACTGTAATGGTGAGTATATGCCATTATTCATTTGTCAAAAGCCATATATTGTACATCAAGAGAGAACCCTCTTGTAAACTTTGGGCTTTGCTTAATAACAAAGTGTCAGTGTAGATTCATACATTGTAAAAAATGTACCATTTTGGTACATAGGGAAGACTGTGCTTGTGTAGAGCTAGGAGACCTATGGGGAATCTCCATACTATCTGCTCAGGTTTGCTGTGAACCTAAAACTTCTCTAGAAAATAATTTTTTAAGAAAAAAATGGGTGGCTTGAGATTTGGAGGAAAGTGAAAAATGCCACATAAAAGAGCTGATGATAGTTGAGAAACTCTTATGTCCTATTAATGCCTCTTTGATTTTTTTTAACAATACTCAAACAACTACCATACATGGATATGGTAGGATATGGTTGGATATGTAAGGGTTTCCCATGCATTCTGCCATTCAATCCCAACAGCTGCCCTCCTTATAGGTGTCAGATTATGAATAAAGAATCTGGAGTTCTGGGAGAGTTTTTGGTTTCCCTGGAGTCAAGATGCAAATACTCACCCATGGCTTGTGTACACCCTTCCCGGAATTCTTAATCCTGGTTGTACATACATCGAGATCTCCTATGGAGCTTTAAAAAATGCAGATTCCTGTGAGTTCCCAGGTAGAGGGCTGAGAAACCATGGTGTTTGCTTGTTAGTTTGTGTATTCAGCTCTCTGGCAGATTCTGGGGCACAGCTTTTAGAGCCACACCACAGGCCTGGGATGAGCAGCCATCCCTGCCAACAGGCCATGACCCAGGGACAGTGACAGGGAACTAGCTGAGGAGCCTGCTTGTGGGCACCTGGAGGACAGCAGGGAGGGCACAGGTGCAGAGTCAGTGCCATCTCCCACCGCCAAGGACACTGCAAAGACCCTTCTCCACTTTGCATGGGAGTTTTCAAAGTCTTGTTCCCTGCTTCTAGCCACTGGCACAATTTCTTGCACAGAGAAGATGCCTCTGATGTGCTTGTGAAATGACTACATAATGCTTCATTTCCACCAGAGCTCAGTACACAACCTGGCCTGGTTGGGCAAGTAAGGGGTAAATTGTGGGGAGGGGTATACACTGAAAGGCTGTGATGCCCTGATGGTGGGACTCTGAGGTCAATGAGAGAAGAGGAAGGAGCAGAATGTTCGAGTGCTCCAGATACTTCAGAAATTTCTATGCATCTGTCATTTCATTATTTCTCACAACCCCCCTCCATTGTAATCACAGTTGCACACACAGAACACACAAGCAGCTGAGATTCAAGGATTTTCTGTCTGCTGGATCATGTGGCTAGCACTGAAAAGTCCACAATTCCAACCTATGTATCTGACACAAAGCCTATGTCCTTTATACTCTGCCCTGTGTCTCTTAGAGAACAGCCATATTCTAGAGCTGTACTGTCCAATAGACACGGAAGGCAAGCCACAAGTGCAAACCTCAGGTATCATTTTAGGTTTCCTAATAGCCATTTTAAAAAAGATAATAATAATAAAAAAACAGATGGAGCTGGGCATGGTGGCTCACACCTGTAAATCCCAGTACTTGGGATGCTGAACAGGAAGATCGCAGGTTTGAGGACAGTCTCAGCAACATAGCAAGACTCTCAGCAACCTAGCAAGACCCTATTCAAAAAACACAAAAAATAAAAAGGGCTGGGAGCGGATCTCAGAGATGGCTCTGGGTTCAATCCCCAGCACCAAAAAAAAAAAAAACACCCTGATGGAACTAATTTTAATAGTATTTTATGTAACTTAATATATCTAAATTATTGTTTAAACATAAAATCAATAAAAAATCTCAACGAGATCTTTTACATTATGTTTTTCATTCTAAGTTTTTGAAATCTGGTGAGTACATCACACTTACAGTACATGTCAGCTAGGACCAGCTACAACCCAAGAACTCAATACCAATGTCTGGCTCACATCTGCCATATTGAATGGTGCATGTCTAGACAATTAATAGTGCTTTGCAGGTACTTACTTGGGTTGATGTGAGAGAACTCAGTATTAACAAGGAGGAGGTGATACTCTGAAGGATGGCTAGGTCAGGCAGTTTGTCATCAAGGAAATGTATCATGGCTTCATTCATTCATTCATTTAACAGAAATTGGTGGGTACCTACTTTGTGCCAGACGCTGCTCGAGGCGTGAACATGATCAAGTGCTTTTACTAATGGAGTTCTGCATTCTAGGAGGGAAAGCAGATGATAAGCAAATAAACACATAATACAAGTGATTTGAAGAAAACAAGCCAGAAAGACAGTGTGTGGTAGCTACTCTTTTTTTTATGGAGTAAGAAGGAAAGGGATTTCTGATTAAAGAACATGTGAGCAAAGACTGAATGAAACCGGCACAGAAGTACCTGAGGAAAGAGTGTTGTGAACAGAAGGAACTGGAAGATGGCAACAGACAGCATATTCTGGGAGTGGCAAGGCCAGGCCAGCATTTGAGACAGCGGGGAAAGAAGACCCAAGGTAAGACTGGAGTCAGCTTGTACAGGGCCTCCTGGGGCGTGGCAAGGACTTTCCAGACATGATGTGGTGTCTTCAGAGTGCTCTTGATACACATATTTTATAAAGGATAGTTCTGGCTTTGATATGGAAGACAACTGGAAGTGGGTGAGTCATGAAGATGATTATTGCAGGCAGTTGTGCCCCTGTGAGAAGTCCCAGTGCAATGAGATGGGAGTGTTAGTTTATATGTTTTATAGGCACATATTGGTAATCAGAGAGCAATTTCTTTCACATTTCACAATTGAATGATCTTAAATGAATTACCAAGACAGGGACTCAGACAGAGAATTAGGTCAAAGTCAACTGCCAAAACTGGGATAGGATGGGTGATGGTGACTGCTGTAAAGAAAGTCTCTTGACCAGAAACCCTGGGAGTGCCAGACCCTGCCTTAGCTCAGTTCTTCTCTTCCCTGGGAGAGTCCCAAGGAAGAATGGGTTACATGGAACAATGACATGTGAAAAGAAAGAGTAACACTTTATTCTTTAGCTTACCTGGTATTAACCCCCCCCCTCCTCCGTGTAGAGCTATTGGGTGTTAAAACAAAACAAAGCACCCAAAAGCCAACCCCAATCAAACCACACACAAGAGGCCCATCCTCAAATTTTGGGATCTTATTTGTTTATAACTATATCCCGAAAAATAAAACATCTAATACAAACTCAATGTTTATTATGTGCATCTGTCTGTCCCTTCATCCATCCATCCAAGCATTCTTTCATCTACTGGACAACTCTGGCAGCATTGCAGCAGGGGGGACATGCATTATGAATTCACAGTCTACCACGAGAAACAGGTTTTCACTACCTGCATGCTGAATTCTTTGCAGAGGAAGGACAGGTGCTAATGGAAACACCCAGGAGGATCCCCAAATCCAGGGCAAGGCAGGGTGAGGAGACTTATCAGAAATGGTGATGCCTGCCCAGATCTTTGCTGAGTTTCCGTTGGGGATCTATGGCATCTGTAAGGAGTAAAGTTACTTTCTGTTGGTGGACTCAGTGGCAGTATACAGGTAGCTTGAATGCAGAACTGTATTTTCAGAATGATAGAATGATGATTAGTTGGCAAATTTAAATAGTGATAAGGCCTCACTAATATGTATAATCTAAGCTTTTCCTAAATTGGGCAGAATGAAAAGCTGGAATATAAGATCATTTTTAAAACTCCAAGTTCATACCATTCATTTGTGTAATCTGGCATATGATACCTGATTATCATAATTTTACTTCAATAATGAATAAACTAGACAGGGGAAAATGAAAAACCTTTCACATTAGATGCAATTGTAATTCTTTTCCAGTAGCTTTGCAGTTAAATTCTTAATTAAATCTGCATGCCTCTTTTATAAAAGTACTTTTTGAAGATATAGTTAATTTTTAATTATTTGCATTAATGAGAGGAAAAAAGCAGCATAGATAATTTCCCCAAACCCAAGTTTAAACTCCATTTCCACTGGACTATATGATAAAGTCTATCCTGGGAAATATCTGATATTTACCTTCCTAATGATGCTCTTTATGAGATAGTATTAACATGTTTTTGCATGTATTGAAAAGAAAAAAAAAACCCTGATAAGTCAGAGGACAGGATATGGTAGACCATATAGGTCTCTACCATAGGGAAGTTAGTTTGGGACTGACATTTCACCCGTAGCAATGAACATATGGATAGCTAACCGATCTATATTTGTACATTGAAATAGAAGACAGTTCGTACCACCCTTCCTGCCTCCCTCTCTTCTTCTTTCCTCCTCTGACCTCAGTTCATTTATTATAATTTCTAGAAATGTTCAGAGTCAACAAATACACATAAATCCATCCAAATTCAGGTAAATCCTTAACAATAAACTTGGTGAAGCAGCTTATCAATATGATTATCTCCATGGGATCTAGATACTTCAGCCCCTTTCTAGCCTAAAATCCTCTAAGCACATGATCATAAACTCGGGGGGCATAGCCTCCTGCTGTGCATATGTTGACACCAATACATTTTTTTTTGAAAATCACAAAGATTTCAGCAAGTATCTTCCATCATGGGAGGGCATTTTTCAGTATTGTTGCTGCCATCATAGTAAAGATTATGAATGATCTCCCTGCTTCTCTGTGTATATCTTCTAGGATCATACATCCAACCATAGATGGTAGAAATGCATTCAGAGACCCGCTTTATGAATTTACTTTGCTTATTGCATTTCTTTTCTTGGAAATGTGATTGCTTTGGAATTACTGGGATCATGGGGGAAAGCATGTCATCAAGGAAGTGAAGCTATAGAGTGGAGAAATGTGATAAAGTCAATTTAAGTTTGACAGAAATCTTGGGGTTTTCTGATCCACAACTTCAGGATAACTGCTTCAACCTCTGCAAAGTCAAAGGGAATGATTTTACACATTTTTGTAGTTATTTTGCTCAACACACAGACACACACACACACACACACACACACACACACACACACGGCACTGGTGTAGCTTGGGATAATATTTCATCTAAAAATCATATAAGCCAATCATTCTAATTTTGAGTTATATAAAAATAAGAGAAGAAACATGATAATAAAAATGTGTAAAATACCAAACAGATATGAGATTAAGGTAAATTTACATTTAATTTTCAACAAGAGCACTCTTAATATCCCATTTAGCTCATACATTTGCAAAATACTTTCAGTAATTGTATAAGATATCCTATATTAGACATAAAAGTTGCCAGGCATTTTCTCTTGTGAATAAAGCCTATCCTTTTGAGAGAACCAGCAAATTCATGTGTACATGTATTTAGATATACCCACACATGCAGTTGTACACTGATAGTCTGATTTCTCTTATTCTTTGGTTCTAGTGTACATGCAAAGATATATACTTAGTTGGGTTCTCAACTATGTTTCTTTGATTACAAGTAGCCAAAATTTGCTGAATTCAACCAAATGGGAATTTGTTGGAAGGGTTAGGATTACTTATGCAATCAGTGACAGGCTGAAACAGAAGGCTTGGAAAACGTTAGGAACCAAGGCAATTCTAGTTAGCAGGAATTATTATCGTTAGAATGTGGGGCTCCCTGGATGAGGCCCAACCATTTTCCTTCTGTTCTTTCCTTGGATGAAACTGAGATTCCTGAAAAGAAGCATCCAACTGACATTTTTGCTTTCATGTTCAACCTTGGAAGGAGAGAGTGGAACACTTCCATCAGTTCCCTCTGGACTGTAAGGAATGGGTGGGGCAGGGGGCATCCCTAAAATGATAGACCCTGGACATCCCCAAACAGCAAGCAAACGGTCCATGGTATGAGAATGAATACATTTTACTCATACTAACCCTGAGGATGTACCTAATCCTGAGCGGGGAGCCCACAGTCTCCTCTCAGACCATTTCCAAAGTACAAGCTCAGCTCGGCCTTATGTAGTGAGTTCCTGAACTGGAATCTGATGACCGTTTCAGACTACTTAGTTTTGTGACTTTTTGCAACTCTCATCCTCTTTACATCTTAGTTTCTCCATCTTGTTCATATCACAAAATTATTAGTGACTACAAGACCCCAAAGGGAGACACAAAGCCCCCCTAGCCTATCTGAGATCTTGAGCATGCTCTAGATATTGAGATCAATGCCACTTCATGAATGTGCATCCTTGACAGATTAGATGGATGAAATGACTATGTACCCACCAGGCTTAGGTCATACCTTGTAAAGCAAAATCTTACATTTCCTCTTTTGAGAGCAATCTGTTCCGTGTTGCAGGATCCCAGCAGTCCTTAGGCCTCAGGCATCTGTCTGGATTTGGGTTTCCTAAATGACAAATGATAATCAAACACAGAGATGTAGTACTATATTTGAGGAATATATTTCTGAAGTCCTTGTATATTCAAAATTCACCTATTTCAATACTAATACTGATAAAAATTTACTAGCTAAAATGAACATCCCCCGTAACCCTATCATAAACTCAGTTTATAGTTTGCTTGCTTTCACTCTGAGATTGAAGTATGTGATTGTCAACAAAATTTTAATTTGGAGGGTAGAGGTTGCTTTATCTCAAATTTTTTTTCCATAAAGAGAGGTTCAACCTCTTTTCTGTCACACAATTTTGAATTGCAATATGGTAAGGGCTATAATATCCATACTTTTTACAATGCCCCGACATTTCATTTAAATCAGTAACACACCCACTACCAAATGTATCCAATTTAGCAACTGCATAAGGAAGAGCCCAGAAAGGCTTGGATATGTCAGTACACAGTTCATCTTAACCCACCCACAAAAATTCTGGTTTTAGTAGAGCTGGACACTCATGTCTGGCAACTTTGTCTTGCTTTCACACGGACCAATTCTTGTGAATTGAAGAGTTTTCAATTCCATGCCAGGCCAGTTTCTCAGTTGTGAGATGAGTTTCTCTGCTTTTGCATAGGGGTTGAGTGATACAAGTCAGGGGAGCAATGTAGGCATGAGGCAGGTTTCCTACTGACACAGGCATTGCCATGGGGCTGGTGGGGAAAACATGGAAGTGTGTGTGAGGGTGCAGGCTTCTACCTGCAAGCACAGCCCAGGCATCATTCCAAGAAGTCCTGCAACAAGCCTCTAAAGCCTTCCTATATGATATCCCCCCACAATTTTATTGGTGCATCATAGGTTCCATGTGTTAAAAACATACATATATACAGCTCTTTGAATATTTCCCTCCACATCCCACCCCGCTTCCCCTTCCTCCCTCCCCACACAAGTTAGTGAGATTGGTAGTAACACCTTCACATATTGTCATAGTACGACCGGACCCCCCCGGCGTCCCCGCGCTGGCCGCCCCGGCAGTCCCTGCGTGCGCCACCTGGGCGGACCCCGTGTGCCCGGTACCGGACCCCTCCTCCCCCCGGTGTCCCTGTGCGGGCCGCCCCGGCAGTCCCTGCATGTGCCACCTGGGCGGAACCCGTGCGCCAGGTACCGGACCCCCCCAGTGTCCCCGGGCCGGCCTCCCCGGCAGTCCCTGCGTGCGCCACCTGGGCGGACCCCGTGCGCCTGGTACCGGACCCCCCCAGCATCCCTGTGCGGGCCGCCCCGGCAGTCCCTGCGTGTGCCACCTGGGCGGACCCCGTGCGCCAGGTTCCGGAGCCCCCCCCCCGTGTCCCCGCGCGCGCAGCCCTGGCAGCCTCTGTGCCACCTCGGTGGACCCTGAGCCACGTACCAGACCCCGGCATCCCCGCCTGTCACCTTGACATCCTCTGTGCCTGCCCCGGGCCTCGGATCCACCCACACCGTGTCACCTCGGCCGACTCTGCACCTGCCCCAGGCCTCCGCGCCACCCCAACAGCCTCTGCGCCACCTCGGCAGCCTCAGCATCACCTCGGCAGCCTCAGCATCACCTCGGTGGCCGCTGAACCCGCCCCAAGCCTTGGCCTCACCTCGGCAGCCTCTGCTCCAGGCCTCAGTGTAACCCTGACAGCCACTGGGCCACCTCGGCGGCCCCTGTGCCAGGAGCCTCTGTGCTACGCTTCAGAGCCTGGATACCCTCCGACACTGCCACCCAAGACCCGCACCACTCTCCGGGTTGTCAGTGAGTCAGGGCACACCCTGGCGCTGACACCTGAGATCTAGGAGCACATGCTCCCCCCTGGGACCCACGTGCGATCCTCTGTGCCACGCCATAGAACCTGCACACCCTTAGGCACCCCTATTCAATACCTGGAGCCCGCACCCCCCACGGGCCCGTTGAAATCCTCAGCACAGCGCATCAGAGCCCGGGCACCCTCCGGCGACATTGCCCGAGACCTGGAACACGTGTGCATCCCTAGGGGCCCGGGCGACCCCCAGCACCTGTGCCTCGGAAACAGGGCACCTTCCAGCACCATCTCCCGCGCATCACTACTCACACCCAACACCGCGCCTCGAAGTGCTCCTCACGTGACAACACCTGAGCTCCGGACCCTGCATACCCCTCCACACACAGTACCACGCCCCAGCCAACCGGACGAGAGGGATCTACAGCCTGCAGCATACTAACCCAATTGGGACTACAGGAGCCATCAAGAGGTCTCATACACAGAAAGGAAAATGATGCGGAGGCAACAGAAACACAAAATGGAAAACACCGAAAATGCAAGAATGAAGAACAGTGAGGAAACAGGAAACATCCACAATGCATCAACAAGTGAGATCACTGACTCTGACCTACAGGAAATG
>PVJS01027210.1:0-26421 GCA_004027185.1 Glis glis | reverse complement strand
AGGGAAGATCTTTCCATCTTCTAAGATCTTCTTCAATTTCTTTCTTCAGTGTTCTATAGTTTTCATTGTAGAGGTCTTTTACCTCTTTGGTTAAGTTTATTCCTAGGTATTTGATTGGTTTTGAAGTTATTGTGAATGGGATTGTTTTCTGGATTTCTTTCTCAGTAGATTCATGGTTGGCATATATGAAAGCTACTGATCTTTTTAGGTTGATCTTGTATCCTGCTACTTTGCTGAATTTGTTAATTAGCTCTAGTAGACTTTTGGTTGAGTTCTTTTGTCTTCTAAATATAGGATCATATAATCTATAAAACAAGATAATTTTAGATCTTCTTTTCCTATTTGAATTCCTTTGATATTCTTCTCTTGTCTTCTTGCTCTGGCAAGAGGTTCAAGGACTATGTTGAAAAGGAGTGGTAATAGTGGGCATCCTTGTCTTGTTCCTGATTTTAAGGGGAATTCTGGCAATTTTTCCCCGTTCAATATGATGTTGGCTTTGGGTTTCTTATATATTGACTTGATGATGTTGAGGTACGTTCCTTCTATTCCAATTTTCTGTAGAGTTCTTAGCATGAATGGGTGTTGAATTTTGTCAAATGCTTTTTCTGCATCTATTTAAATGATCATGTGATTTTTGTTTTTAGTTCGGTTTCTGTGGTGGATAACATGTATTGTTTTGCATATGTTGAACCAGCCTTGCTTTCCAGGGATGAAACCAACTTGGTCATGGTGTCTGATTTTCTCAATATGGTTTTGAATGCGCGTGGCTATTGTAAAATTCGGCTGGAAAACTATCTGGACCTGGGCTTTTCTTTGAGGGAAGACTTTTTATTGCTGTTTCTATCTCTGTGCTTGCTATTGGTTGATTCAGTTTTTCTATATCCTCTTGGTTCAATTTGGGTAGGTTGTATGTGTCTAGAAATCTTTCGACCTCTTCCATGTTTTCCAATTTATTGGAATATAAGTTTTCAAAGTAGCTTCTTATGATCCTCAGGAATTCTCCACTATCTGTGGTGATATCCCCTTTTTCATTTCTGATTTCGGTTATTTGCGTTGATTATCTCCTTTTTTTGTTTAGGTTAGCTAGTGGTTTGTCAATCTTGTTAATCTTCTCGAAGAACCAGCTTCTTGTTTTGTTGATTCTTTGTATTGCTTTTTTATTTTCTATTTCATTAATTTCTGCTCTGATTTTAGTTATCTCCTGCCTTCTACTGGCTTTGGGCTGAGACTGTTCCTGTTTTTCAAGATCCTTGAGGTGTGTCATTAGGTTATTTATTTGGATGTTTTCTGTTTATCTTATGTGGGCACTCAGTGCTCTCAATTTTCCCCTTAACACTGCTTTCAAGGTGTCCCATAGATTTTGATATGTCGTGTGTCTATTTTCATTTAATTCCAGGAATTTTTTTTATTTCTCCCCGTATTTCTTTCCTGATCCAGTCCTCGTTCAGAAGTGTATCGTTCAGTCTCCATGTACTTATGTGATTACTTTTTTGTCTTCCTGTTGTTAATTTCCAGTTTCAACCCAATGTGATCTGAGAAGATGCAGGAAATTATATCACATCTTTTGAATTAACTGGTGCTTGCTTTTTGACCCAGTATGTTGTGTATTTTGGAGAATGTTCCGTGGGCAGCTGAGAAAAATGTGTATTCAGGTGTTGTTGGTTGAAATAATCTGTATGTGTCTATTAGATCCATTTGGTCTATAGTTTTCTTTAGGTCTGAGAATCTTTATTCATCTTTTGTCCAGAGGATCGATCTAGTGGCGTGAGTGGTGTGTTGAAGTCTCCCAATATAATTGTGTTTGGGTCTATTTGGGACCTGATATCCCGAAGACTTTGTTTTATGAATGTGGGTGCGCCCACAATTGGGGCGTAAATGTTTGCTATTTTTATATCTTCTTGTTGAATTGTTCCTTTTATTAATAAGAAGTGACCGTCTTTGTCTCTTCTGATGTGTTTTAGCTTAAAGTCTGTTTTGCCCGATATAAGTGTTGCTACCCCTGCTTTTTTTCGATCTCTGTTTGAATGGTATATCTTTTTCCATTCTTTTACCTTTAGCATATGAGTACCTTTGGCTAGAATGTGAGTTTCTTGTTGACAGCATATAGTTGGGTTATGCTTTTTGATTCACATTGCCAGTCTGTGCCTTTTAATTGGGGAGTTTAGTCCTTTGACATTCAATGTTATTATAGAGATATGATTTTGTTTCCTATCATTTTTGAGTTTTATTTTCTATTTGCTGTGGTGACAAATCTCCTTGTTTAGTTGCCTACCTGGTGGAGTTCACCTCTCCCGTGTTTCTGAAGATTGCTTGTTTTTCCTTCTTTGTGGTTCATTTCTTTAAGGATTTTCTCTAGTGTTGGCTTGGTCCTCATGAATTCTTTAAATGTTTGTTTATCATGGAACATTTTTATTTCTCCATCAATTTTAAATGACAGCTTTGCTGGATATTTCTGTCTTGGTTGGAAGTTGTTTTCTTCCAGGGTCCACAGTACTTCATACCAATCCCTCCTGGCATTTCTGACATCAGTTGAGAAGTCTGGGGTGATTTTTATTGTTTTACCCCTGTATGTCACATGTTCTTTTGTTCTTACTACTTTTAGGATTCTTTCTTTGGCCTCTATATTAGTCATTTTAATTATTACATGGCGAGGGTATGTTCTTCTTTGGTCCTGTCTTAACGGTGTTCTATATGTCTCCTGTATGAGTATGTCCAAATCTTTCTCTATGTTCGGAAAGTTCTCTGAAATTATTTCTTTTATGAGGTTTCTTATACCCTTGGTCTATGCTTCTAAGCCTTCCTCAAGGCCTTTTATCCTTAGATTAGGATGTCTTGCATTGTCTTGTATTTTTTGAATTGCCAGGGTGTTTTGTTGTATATCTTCTGTATATCATTGAATGTGTTCTCAGTTTTGAATAAGCTGTCTTCCAAGAGTGATACCCTATTTTCCATGTGGTCGAGCTCACTAGCATTGATTTCTATTGCAGCCTTTAATTCATTTATTGATTCTTTCATTTCATTCAGAGTTTCCTTCTGATTCTTCCTTAGTGTCTCAACTTCCTCCTTCATCTCCTCTATGCTTACTTTGAGGCTTTTCATCATTCTGAAGATAAAAATTCGGAATTCTCCGTCTTGCATTTCCTGCAGGTCAGAGTCAGTGATATCACTTGTTGATGCATTGTGGGTGTTTCTTGTTTCCTCACTGTTCTTCATTCTTGCATTTTCGGTGTTTTCCATTTTGTGTTTCTGTTGCCTCCGCATCATTTTCCTTTCTGTGTATGAGACCTCTTGATAGCTCCTGTAGTCCCAATTGGGTCAGTATGCTGCAGGCTATGGATGCCTCTTTTCTGGTTGGCTGGGGCATGGTATTGTGTGTGGAGGGGTACGCAGGGTCCGGAGCTCAGGTTTTGTCACGTGAGGAGCACTTCGAGGCTCGGTGTTGGGTGTCGGTACTGAGGCACGGGTGATGGTGCCGGAAGGAGCCCTGTTTTCGAGGCGCAGGTGCTAGGGGTCTCCCGGGCCATAGGGATGCAAACGTGTTTTGGGTCTTGGGCAATGTCGCCAGAGTGTGTCTGGGTTCTGATGCCTGTGCTGATGATTTCAAACGGGCCCATGGGAGGTGCGGGCTCCAGGTATCGAGTAGGGGTGCCTAAGGGTGCACAGGCTCAGTGGCATGGCACAGAGCATCGCGCGTGGGTCCCAGGGGGGAGCGTGTGCTCCTAGATCTCACGTGTCAGCACCGGGGCATGTCCTGATTCAGAGACAACCCGGAGAGTCATGCGGGTCTTGGATGGTGGTGCTGGAGGGTATCCGTGCTCTGGCACAGAGGTCGATTAGGTGACGCCAAGGACCGGGGAGGATGTAGAGGATGCTGGGATGATGCGCGCGGATGCCGGGGTCTGGTACCTGGCTCCGAGTCCCCCTAGGTGATGCTGTGGTCTGTGGAGGACACAGAGGCCGCCGAGGTGAACCCGAGGCTTGGGATGGGTGCAAAGGCCCCGGAGGTTAAGCAAAGGCCTGAGGCAGTTTCAGGGGTTGCAGGGGTCACACCGAGGCCTGAGCGGGCGCAGAGTCTGCCGAGGTGACATGGGCTGGGGGATCCCAGGCCCGGGGTAGGCGCAGGGACTGCCAAGGTGACCCGCGGGGACGCTGGGGTCTGGTACCTGGCGCAGAGGCCACCGAGGTGGCACAGAGGCCGCTGAGGTGGCGCAGTGGCTCTCGGAGTGACGCCAAGGCCTTGGGCGGGCGCAGAGTACGCCAAGGTGACCCGGCATGGGGAATCCGGGGCCCGGGGCAGGTGCAGAGGCTGCCGAGGTGACACGCGGGGATGCCGGGGTCTGGTACCTGGTGCAGAGGCCACCGAGGTGAAGCCGAGGCTTGGGGCGGGTGAAAGGCCCCGGAGGTGAGGCTGAGGTCGTGGGCGGGCGCAAAGGCCCCAGACGTGAAGCCGAAGCTTGGGGTGGGCGAAAGGCCGCGGAGGTGAAGCCGAGGCCCGGGGCGGGCGCAAAGGACCCGGAGGTGAGGCCTAGGCTTGGGACGGGCGAAAGGCCCCGAAGGTGAAGCCGAGGCCTGGGTAGGGGCAAAGGCCCTGGAGGTGAAGCCAAGGCTTGGGGCAGGCGAAAGGCCCCGGAGGTGAAGCTGAGGCCTGGGGCGGGCGCAAAGGCTGCTGAGGTGGCGCAGAGGCTGTCGGGGTGACACTGAGGCCTGGGGCAGACACAAAGTCCACCGAGGTGACACGGGGGCGGGGGGATCCGAAGCCCGGCGCAGGCGCAGAGGCTGCTGAGATGGTGCATGGTGATGCTGGGGTCTGGTACCTGGCGCAGAGGCTGCTTAGGTGACGCAGAGGCTGCTAAATTGAAGCACGGGGACGCTGAGGTCTGGTACCTGGCGCAGAGGCCACCGAGGTGAAGCCGAGGCTTGGGGCGGGCACAAAGGCCCCGGAGGTGAAGCGGAGGCCTGGGGTGGGCGAAAGGGCCCCGGAGGTGAAGCTGAGGCTTGGGGCGGGCGCAAAGGCTGCAGAGGGCGCAGAGTCAGCCGAGGTGACACGGTGGTGGGGGGATCCGAGGCCCGGTGCAGGCGCAGAGGTTGTCGAGGTGACGCGCAGGGATGCCGGGGTCTGGTACCTGGCGCAGTGACTGCTGAGGTGGCGCAGAGGCTGCCGAGGTGACGCGTGGGGATGTCTGGTACATGGCGCAGAGGCCACTGAGGAGAAGTCGAGGCTTGGGGCGGGTGCAAAGGCCCCAGAGGTGAAGCCGAGGCTTGGGGCGGGCGCCCGAATAAATATCAAAATGGCCATCCTGCCAAAATTGATCTACAGAGTCAATGCAATCCCTATCAAACTACCAACATCATTTTTCGCAGAGCTAGAAAAATCAGTCATTAATTTCATATGGAGAAACAAAAGACCCAGAATAGCCAAAGCAATTCTCAGCAATAAGAACCATGCAGGAGGCATCACAATTCCTGACTTCAAATTATGCTACAGAGCTATAGTAATAAAATCAGCATGGTACTGGCTCAAAAACAGACACATAGACCAGTGGAACAGAATAGAAGATACTGAAACAAGTCCACAAACTTATAGTCAATTGATTTTCGACAAAGGTGCGAAACACATACGTTAGAGAAAGGACAGTCTTTTCAACAAATGGTGCTGGGAAAACTGGTTATCTACCTGTAGAAAAATGGAGCTGAATCCTTACCTCTCACCTTGCACAAGAGTCAACTCGAGATACATCAAAGACCTGGAGGTTAGACCAGAGACTGTGAAATTATTAGAAGAAGCCATAGGTCCAACACTCCTTCATATAGGCACAGGTAGAAACTTCCTTAACAAGACCTCCAAAGCACGGGAAATTAAAACAAGAATTAATAAGTGTGATAGCATTAAACTACAAAGCTTCTGCTCATGAAAGGAAACCATCAGGTGCTTAAAGAGAAAACCTACGGAATGGGAGATCTTTGCAAGCTATCCCTCTGACAGAGGTCTAATATCTGGGATATACAAAGAACTTGACTTTACACTAAGAAAACAAACAATCCGATCAAGAAGTGGGCAACTAAAATGAATAGAAACTTCACGAAAGAAGACATACAAATGGCTAATAGATACATGAAAAAATATTCAGCATCATTAGCAATCAGGGAGATGCAAATCAAAACTATTCTAAGATTTCATCTGACCCCAATTAGAATGGCAAGCATTAAGAAGTCAAACAACAACAAATGTTGGCAAGGATGTGGGGAAATTGGGACTCCTCTACACTGTTGGTGGGAATGCCAACTAGTTCAACCACTATGGAGATCAGTGTGGAGATTCCTCAGAAAACTGGGAATGGATCCACCATATGATCTGGCTATACCACTACTGGGTATCATACCAAAGGGATTGAAACTAGAAAACAACAATAATATATGCATACCCATGTTCATAGCAGCACAATTCACAGTGGCCAAATTATGGAACCAATCTAGATGTCCATCAACATATGAATGGATTACAAAATTGTGGGAAATACACACAATGGAATTCTACTCGGCAATAAAGAAGAACAAAATGACAGCAATTGCAAGAAAATGGAAAGATCTGGAGAACATTATGTTAAGTGAGATTAGCCAATCACAAAAAAAGAAGGAACATATGTTTTCATTAATATGTGCAACCTAGGGAGTAGTGGGAACACAAAAGGGACTCCAATGACAACAGAGAACCCTCAGTTGTACAAGGGAAGGGGTACAAGGGAAGGAGAAGGGCAAGAAAGAAGTGAATCTATGGAATTACTTCATAAACAATGTGTACATATGAGATTATACCAACATCATTCTCAGTGCTACATGTGGGGGGCGAGGCAGGGGGAGGGACACCAAGAGCTGCGTGTATGTATGTTAACACCAAACTGATGTGAGACTACAATGCACCAATAAAAACATATTAAAAAATTAAAAAAAAGAAGACATGAGAGGCATTTCTGGGAAGTCTCCTTAGATTTCCCTTTCTTTCTTTCTTTCTTTCTTTCTTTCTTTCTTTCTTTCTTTCTTTTCTTTCTTCCTTTCCTTCCTTCCTTCCTTCCTTCCTTCCTTCCTTCCTTCCTTCCTTCCTTCCTTCTTTCTCCTCTCCTCTCCTCTCCTCTCCTCTCCCCTTCCTTCACATCCCCTCCCCTCTTCTTCTCTTCTCTTTTCTTTTCTTTTCTTTCTCATACAGGGGCCTGAACCCAGAGGAATTCTACCTCCAAGCTATACTCCCCATGTCTTTTTATATTTTAATTTTTTGAAACAAACAATTGTCGCTGAGGCTGGCCCTGAATCTGAGATTCTCCTGTCTCAGCCTCCCAAGTACTGGGATTACACCACACCCAGCTGTCTCCTTAGATTTTAAAGTGAATGTTTTTCCTGTTACTTGTCTCCTTTCTGTGACCCAGAATGCAGATTTAATGGCTGGAACTTTACTAGTCATCTTGTATCATGAAGAAACACTCCTCGTGCTGTGTATCAGCCATATCAGCCCAACATTGTCTAACCCCAGATTTGTCTTATGAAAAAGTCTTTAAAATCACTTGATTAAGTTCTTATTATTTTAGGTTTTCTTTTGCATGTAGCAAACCCATTTCAAACTCACACAAATCCCTCTTTTGGAGGTGGGGCTGGGGGAAGTGCATCTATATAACACCGTGGATAGATTATTGGCTTGGCATTTAAACTTCACTACATTGAAATAGAAAAAAAGTAAGAGAATATAGTTAGGAGGAGGTTTCTACTCATCTTTTCAGTTACTATTTTATATATATAATATATGTATATATGTGTATATATAAAATATAAAATATATATGTATATATATATATATATACATATATATACATATACTAGGGATTGAACCCAATAGCATTCTACCTTTGAACCACACACCCCCAAACCTTATTTTATCTTTTATTTTGAAACAGGGTCTTATGAAATTGCTGGGTGGGGGATCTCGCTAAGTTGCTGAGACTGGCCATGAAACTGTGGCAGAATAGGTGTCTAGTAGAAGTTTACCAAACTCATTGACCACGTCAGGCTTTGGTTCTATTCAGGTGCCATTTTGAAAGGATTAGTCCTTAAGTTCGATTAGCTCTTCTTCAATTTCTCTGTTAGTAAACATTCCCTCAAAACGACCTTATATTCTGTATTTTTACAAGCCTAGTTTTGAATATTAGTTCTATTTCAGAATGTTAAAGGTTAAACTTTGCTTTTTATGGCTTCTAATGGAAGCATGTAAAAATTCACATTATCAATGAAATGTGTATTTTTTCTCCTCACTAAGTCCAATTATCTGTTAAAATGGTTTCAGGGAAAAATAGGAGATGTTCAAATAAGGGCAGGCAGTATTCCTGGTGAGAGAACGGTTTCTTTGTGAGGTGTTGCTAAATATGGCCACGAGATGGTAGCATCAGCTCAGCCCTCACTACACTGTTCACTGATGTTTCCTTTAGCAATTGAAGGATTGTTAAACTGGTAGTCTTGGAAAAAGCTTTTGAAGTTTAAGAATGAATTTTGGAGGGCTGTGAAATCACAGATAAGTTTGATGTGTTTGTGGCTATGCACATTTATTCCACAGGGAAGAACCACAGTTTTAATCAGATTTGCTAAAGTTCATGGCACATAAACATTTAAAATCACTGATCTACTTTAACATTCATACTGTATTGTGAAACTAAATTATAAAGGGAAAATGATTTCCTGGTGACACAGAACTGTATCACATCTATTCTAGAAACTCATAGTTCAGAGCTGTTAACTTCTCTAATATAATTCTTACATCATCAAAACAATGAAAAATTAAAAGATCTTTTAATATTAGCTATACATAATTTTCCTCATCTGTCCTTTATTACTTTCAAAATAAATAAAATTTGTGTTTCTTAGCATTTCCATCTTTGCATATTGACCATACATAGATTAGAATATTTGACAAATAATTATTTTCATATACCTATGTTTTTTATATTTGTATTTTACCTTAAAAGAAATCATTAAATAACTAAAGACTAACCTCCTTACTCTTGGTATATAATTCTACTCTACTAATAATAATGGTAATTTAAAAATGCTAATATCAATTGAGCTCTTGGGACACTCTTTAAAAACAGGTAATGTTATAAACTCTTAAGTGACAAATGATGTAAGCCTTGTAAAGATAATTTTATTTCAAGATGACTCTGGAAATTGGGGATTATAATCATTCTAGAGAGAAGGACAGCTGAAGCTCATAAAAGTGCAGTGACGTGCATGAAGCTATGTGGGAAGAAGTGGTGGACACAGATGTCAAATTAATCTTGCTCATCAGATCCTCCTTTCCCTTTCTCAAACCTCTTTCTTTACCACATATGCTGTTAATTTGAACACATATAGCATAATTACATCAATTGCGTTTCTTCTGTTTCTTCATGCCAGCATCACCCTACTCTAACACTTACTTATATAGAATGCGTTATATAGTGCGTCTGGTGTCTTGTGCCCCACTTATTATTTCTGAGCATTTTCTTGATATAATTCCCAGTGAAATATTTTACATAAATTTAGAATTAATTTTTTCCATCAAAATGTAATTTCTCAGTGGAAATTTTTCATATAAGGTTATCAACTACAGTAATTTAATATCTGCTGACTTAGCAAAGTTATGGTCTCCATAATCTATGATCAAACTCTTACAAATGATAGTAAGTTTACCACAAAATAACCATGATAGAAGATAGCGCTGATGAGTTCCATATGTGAAGTCACCACGTGTTTGAAAGTTAGAAGGAGATATTGCTTTGGACTGCAGATGTCAGGGAAAGAAAGGCTTTGTATAGAGGAGGTCATGTTTAAGCTACCCTGAAGACTGGGTTGCATTTTGACTGGTCCCACTTAGATGTAATAATGTGACCACTGATTGAGAGGAGGGAGGGATGAGTAGCCCCACAAGATTGAACTGCAGCAGGTACAGAGGGGATGGGATATAGTGTGGGAGAGGGAGTGTGGCAGGACTTGTGAGGTCTTGGAGATGAAGGGATTGGGATGAACTATGAACATATCATCCTGTACTCAAAAGGCTCTTCCTGGCCCCATATGGCTCACCACGTTAAACCTTGTGTTGTATGCAGGATGAGCTGGAGTGAGCCAGTGAGAATTTGAAGGTGTGGAAGAGCACTAGGAGGCTTGCCTGGGCTCATGTCTGTAGCTTTGACGAACCACCTGGGTTCCACCGGATGTCCTGATGTATTATTTTAGAATAGGACCCAAAGCTCCAAAGGAGAGTCCAATACACTGTTGTCCAATATACTGTCAGGTCGAGAACAGCTAGTCTAGGTCAATGTTCCCTATGTAAGAGTCTGAGGAGCGTTCAGTATATCATTTGTGAATCAAAAGTCTAATGGAATTTTTTTTATGGGATTTTTTTCCTATGGGAATTTTTTTGCATTTAAAAATCATTTTAGCTGGGTGTTCTGGCACATGCCTGTAATTTCAGTACGTGGTAGGCTGAGACTGGAGGATCACAGGTTCGAGGGCAGCCTAAGTGACTTAGTGAGAGCCTCAGCAATTTAGGGAGATTTATTTCAAAATTAAAAAAATAAAATTGCCTAGGGGTGTAGCTTGAAGGTAGAATGCTCCTGGGTTCAATTCTCAGTACCAAAATAAATGATTTTAATGGTAATTCATACTACAAAAATAAACTTTGTTACTAGGCTTATCACCTGGGGTTTTTTCAAGAGGTTAAACCAATAAAGGAAGCTATGGAATTGCTACTGGTTTGTTACTGGTTTCAAAAACAAACGGACTTATATTTTGGAGATTGATAATTCACAATTAAAGAAAATTTTCATGGCAATTTAGTTGGTTAAGTACATGTTTCTTATATTGTGTTCAAAAAGTCTCTGAGTACCCTCGGAGTAGTTCTCTCACTGAAACAAGAAATATTACTTATATATTTTCTTTTTAAAATCATCTATATGTCAATCATTTTAACTAGCACTGGCCAGGGTTGTTATTGTAAGATTAAATAATATAAATCCTTCAATATCCCTATTAAACAGACTCCTTTTTGTTTAAAGTAAAATAAAATAAAATAATACCTGGCTTAAGAATCATCTGAGCAGACAAAAGCCAGTAAAGCCATGGAAGCAACCCTGACCTTGCTTGATTTACAAAGAGAATTAATACTTGTGCTGTTTCTTATAAATGTCTATATTAAAGAAAAGTGATAGCTGGAGGTGGTCCACGGTGCATGCCTGTAATCCCAGTACTTGGGAGGCTGAGACCGGAGGATCACAGGTTCACGGCCAGCCTCAGCTACTTAGTGAGGCCTTCCACAACTTAGTGAGACCCTGTTTCAAAATAAAGAATAAAAAATAGGGTTGGGGGTGTATCTCAGAGGTAGAATGCCCCTGGGTTCGATACCTAGTACTTTAAAAACAAAGGAAAAGAAAAATGAAACTTAAGTTCAAACAATCAGAAGTCCCCAACTAACTTAGTTATAAAAGTAGGAGCTTTCCAACTGGATAGACTAAACAAGGAATCCAGTTATTTCTTAAAGTTAAAACAAAACATACAGCTTAGTTGGTATGTATTATTTGTATTAATAAAAACATCCAGAAGGTATAGCATAGCTAATATAGAAATGATTACAGTTTTTGACAATATAATGGTCACTAGAAGCAAATGCAAATTTGGATAGGGTCACTGAGTTAAGATGAAAATCAGGCCGGCAGGCAGGCTCACATTGGGTTGGGGCTCTCAGCAGTTTCATAAAACAAGCTTCCTGCCTGGAGATGGGGTGAAGGTAGGATTTAGGATCTAGCAGGGCACTAGGTAGAGAAAACAGCATCAGAAAAAGCACGATGAAATGACAAAGGAGGGATGTGACTTAGACAGGGATTGGGAAGAAAGGGGGAGGGATATAGATAGTGAAGACAAGGCGGGCTTTATTTTTTTCTGGAGGAAGGGAAAGAATAGATATTTTTAAATTCTAGAGCTTCCCAATTAGAGAGCTGGCTTTGTGTACACTGGTCAGTAAGGAAGAATGAAGAGGTGCAGGGACGTGGTAGGAGCTAATGCCCTGGTTTGGGTGAGAAATGTGATGGCTAGACAATAAAGAAGGAGCATTCACTAAAGTCTTCGATGATCCAGGCACATTAATGTACTATCTCACGTAATTTCCCATTCTAGCTACTCTTATTTAGTTTCCTGCAACATTTGAGGGAACTGAAACTCAAGAGTAATAACTTGCTCTAGATCAAGAGCTAGGATTCAATCCAGGTGTGGTGGCACATGCCTGTAATCCCAGCACTTGGGAGGCTGAGACAGGAGTATTGCAGGTGTCCTACTGAAAAACCCATCCTCTTCCATGTAATAAGGAAGGATTTGAATTACAGCCTTAACTATGGCTCTCAGTTTTTTAAGTTAATTTGATCTCCTGGGTTTTCTAGGCTTTGCTGAATTGGAACACATTTTGTTTTGTTTTGCTTTGCTTTTTAGCATAAGGGATCAAAGCCCCAGAAGATAGGACAGTCACTAATGAATCAACGGTGTTGGAAATCAGTCCTCCTGCCTCTCATCAATTTAGAAAGCCATTGCCTATTCTCAGACCGAGTCTTTCTTTGCTGTCTGACCTGCCAGATCCCTGGAGATAACTTTCAGAGCTGAACAATAATGATCACCCATAAAGTTTTCTCATTTAAACTTGCCTTGATTAATTAGATCCTCTAAAACTTGCTTAGGAGTGAGGTAGAAAATGTAGGTTTAGTAATTGCCAGTCTCTGACAACCCAATCAATCCCAATTCTCAATGCATCTTGTTAGGAAAAAAATCTGAAACAACTATTGGGCCCTGGAGTCTCAGTGTCACACTGCTAAGCACAAGTTATTCTGCTATAGGGTCTCTGAAGTGTAAAGTAGCATTCGCTCAGGTTTCAAAATCATAGGAAGGGTTTTTTATGATTCACAGAAATGTTAGAATAGAAAATTACCCTAGACATGATTTGAGCTGAGCCCTTTCTTGTCAAGTGAGGGAACTAATGAAAGAAATGAGGGAATTGAGCTGTTCAAGTTCACAGAGTTAGTTGGAAACAAACTAGTCTAGAACCTGATCTTCCTGTATTTAGGGCAATCATCCCTTTTAGAGTAACATAATACCTACTTAAAAATAACAGAGGGAAAGATGACAAAAGGAAAAACGTAAATCAAGAAAAGAAGGAGGGAAGGAAGGGAGGGAGGAAGGAAGAAAGGAAAGGATGGAGAGAAATTTCATACGGCCTTCACGCTGGAAAGGGACTATTAAACATTTTATGATTAACTCATGATTCTTTCCAAAGGACCTACCACTTAAAAATAAGGGAAATAAAAACATATATTCTTGTCAATTTTTTGAAATCTGTGAAAAAGTCATTGAGAGTCAGTGTTTCCTGATACTTCCTGATGAAGCCAACAAGGGAGGGAAATAGCTTTGACCACTTAGGGAAATAATGACTCTTGCTCTCCTTTCTCATCTTTTCTAGCTAAATTTATTTTAAAATTATATAGATTTTCCCCTGAGAAATATTTTATATAAACTGAATGAATATTAGCTTACATATATATATGTTTATATGCAGAATTATATTTTATTTCTTATATTTGTGAACTGTGTATGTATTAATACACACATATGATAGAGCAGAACTTTGTGTTAACTTGGAGGGAGGTTTTGAAATGATAAAATGATAATTTCAGTAATTAGATATGTTGCCAAGGTTTAGGTTTAAAAATGAGGATATTATTCCCTTGTCAGCTGTATAGTGTTCAGATATTTTCTCATTTTGAAGCTTGTCTCTTCACTGTTGTTTCCTTGCTGTACAAATTCTTTTTTTTGTGTGGAACTGGGGATTGAACCCAGGGGCATTCTATCTCAAAACTACACCCCTGCCCTATTTTTTATTCTTTATTTTGAAACAGGGTCTCACTATGTTGCAGAGGGCCTCACTATGTAACTGAGGCTGGCTGCAAACCCATGATCCCCCTGTCTCAGCCTCCCAAGTATTGGAATTACAAGCATGACCCATCACTCCTGGCTTACAAATTCTTATAGATTAACATATTCCATTTGTCCAATTTTTCTTTTGTTGCCTATACTTTTGAGGTCTTAATAAAAAATCCTCATCTATGCCAGTGTCATGAAGTATTCCCTCATATTTTCTTTCTTGTAGTTTCATAGTTTTGAGTGTTATTAAGTCTTTAATCCACTTTGAGTTGAACTTTGTATATGGTGAGAGATAAGAGTCTAATTTCATACTTCTACATGTAGATATCCAGTTTCTGCACACTATTTATTAAAAGAATATCCTTTCCTCAATGTGTGTGCTTGGCACCTTTGTTGAAAATCAGTAGGCTGGATTTATTTACTGGTTCTTACTCTTTCCCATTAGTCCATGTGTCTGTTAATGTGCCAGTACCATGCTATTTTGATGACTATGGTCATAGTATATTTTGAGGTCGTGCAGGGAATTCCCCCATTTTTGTTCTTTCTCCTCAAGGTTTCTTTGACTATCCTATGTCTTTTTGTGATTCCATACAAATATTAGGATTTTGTTCTATTTCTGTGAAGCATGACATTGGTATTTTGATAGGGATTGCATTGAATCTGCAGATTGCTTTGGGTAACATGAATATTTTAACAATATTAATTCTTCTACTACATTAACATGATATATATTTCCATTTATTTGTGTCTTCTTCAATTTCTTTAGTCAGTGTTGTACAGTTTTCATTGTGAACATCTTTCAACTCTTTGGTTAAATCTATTTCGAGTTTTTCTGTGGTAATTGTAAATAGCATTGTTTTCTTTATTTATTTTCCAGATGGTTTGCTATTTAGTGTATAGAAATGCTATTGATTTTTGCAACATGCTTTTATTGGTGCACTGTAGTCTCACATCACAGTGAATATCTATTTGATGCACAGAGCTCTTAGTTTCCCCCTGCCTTCCCCCACTTGTATGAAGTACCGAGAATGATGTTGGCATATTTTCACATGTACACATTGTTTATGATAGTAATTCCACTGATTCACTTCTTTCTTGCCCTTCTACTTCCCTTGACCCACTGAGGGTTCTCCATTATCAACTGGAGTCCCTCGTGTGTCCCCACTACTCTCTAGGTTGCGCATATTAATGAAAACATATGTCCCTTTTTTCTTGTGATTGGCTGGTCTCGCTTAACATAATGTTCTCCAGATCCTTCCATTTTCTTGCATATGATGTTATTTTGTTCTTCTTTATTGCTGAGTAGAATTCCATTGTGTGTATTTCCCACAATTTTGTAATCCACTCATCTGTTGATGGACACCTAGGTTGGTTCAATAATTTGGCCACTGGGAATTGTGCTGCTATGAACATGGGTATGCATATATTACTCTAGTTTTATAGTTTCAGTCCCTTTGGTATGATACCCAGTAGTGGTATAGCAGATCATATGGTGGATCCATTCCCAGTTTTCTGAGGAATCTCCACACTGATCTCCATTGTGGTTGAACTAGTATGCAATCCCACCAAAAATGTAGAAGAGTCCCAATTTCCCCACATCCTCGCCAACATTTGTTGTTGTTTGACTTCTTAATGATTGCCATTCTAATTGGGGTCAGATGAAATCTTAGAGTAGTTTTGATTTGCATCTCCCTGATTGCTAATGATGTTGAACATTTTTTCATGTATCTATTGGTCATTTGTATCTCTTCTTTCGTGAAGTGTCTATTCATTTCAGTTGCCCACTTCTTGGTTGGATTGTTTGTTTTCTTAGTGTAAAGTCTTTTAAGTTCTTTGTATATCGTAGATATTAGACCTCTGTCAGAGGGATAGCTTGCAAAGGTCTTCTCCCATTCAGTAGGCTTTCTCTTTAGGCTCTTGATGGTTTCCTTTGATGAGCAGAAGCTTTGTAGTTTAATGCTATCCCACTTATTAATTCTTTTTTTAATTTCTTGGGCTTTGGAGGTCTTGTTGAGGAAGTTTCTACCTGTGCCTATATGTTGTAGTTTTGAACCTATGCCTTTTTCTAATAATTTCACAGACTCTGGTCTAACTTCCAGGTCTTTGATCCATCTCGAGTTGACACTTGTGCAGGGTGAGAGGTAAGGATTTAGTTATGTTTTTCTACAGGTAGATATCCAGTTTTACCAGTACCATTTCTTGAAAAGACTGTCCTTTCTCCAAGGTATGTGTTTAACACCTTTGTCGAAAATCAACTGACGATAAGTTTGTGAACTTGTTTCTGTATCTTCTATTCTGTTCCGTTGGTCTATGTGTCTGTTTTTGTGCCAATACCAAGCTGATGTTATTACTATAGTTCTGTAGTACAATTTGAAGTCAGGAATTGTTATATTATTCTTGATTTATTTTCCAGATGGCTTGATATTCAGTGTATAGAAATGCTATTGATTTTTATATGTTGATTTTTGTATACTGCAACTTTACTGAATTTGTTCTTTGTTCTAACAGTGGTTTGATGGAGGTTTTAGGATTTTCTGTATTTGAAAGCATTTGTCTACAAATGAGAACAATTTAATTTCCTATTTCCAATTTGGATATCATTTATTTCCTTTTCTTGACTAATAGCTCTGGCTGATTTGTTGAACAGAAGCAGTGAAAGTGACTATCCTTGTACAAGGAACCAAAAACTGAAATAACCTGATTTAAAAATGGGCAAAGGGCCAACAGATATATGGAAAAAATATTCAACATTACTAAACATCAAGGAAATGCAAATTAAAACCACAACAAATTATGACCTCACTCCAGTTAGAATGGCTATTATCAAAAGCCAAAAATCACAAGTGGAAAGAGGGATTCACTTTAGAAAAGAATTCTTGCACACTGTTGGGGGGAAATGTGAATTAGTATAGCCATCATGAGAAACAGTATGGAGGTTCCTCAATAACTTAAAAACCAGGGCTGGGTTTATAGTATAGTGGTAGAACATTTGCCTAGCATGCACAAAGCACCACAATAAATAAATAAATAGTGAATTACCATATAATTCAGCAATTATGCAAATAGGTGCATACCCAAAGAAAATGGAATCAGTATGTCAAAGAGAAATCTGCACCCTTCTTGTTGCAGCATTATTTACAACAGCCAAAATATGGAACCAACCTAGTTGCCCATCAATGGATAAATGAGTAAATAAAATGGTTCTATACAACATGAAATACTATTCAGCCATAAAACAATGAGATCTAGGCACTGGTACCAACATCAACAAACCTGGAGGACATTCTGTCAAGTGAAATAAGTTAGACATACAAAGGTAAATACTGCATGATCTCACTCATTTCTGGAACTAAAAAAAAGTTTCTCATAGAATTAAAGAGTATAATGGTGTTTATCAATGGTGGTTGAGGGGAATTAGGAGCTATTGGGTAGAGTATACATAATTACTGTTAGATAAGAGTAATATGCTTCAGGATATCTACAGTATAGTGAAGAGACTATACCTAATGAAAATAAATTATATTCTTAAGAAATGTAAAGAGACTGGATATTACATGCTATTACTAAACATGATAATTATATGAGATTATGCAGTTATTAATTTGCTAGATTTAACTATTTCATTATATAAATATCTTGTTGTACACTGTAAAAACTACAATACCAGTCAGTATAAAGAGACAAAATATAAGCCGGGTAGAGTGGTGCAGGCCTGAAATTCTGGTACTTGCGAGGCTAAGACATGAGGATCCCAAGTTTGAGGCCAGAGCATGGTAACTTAGCTAGACCCTACTTCAAAATAAAAAGTGAAAAGGGGTGTATCTTAGTGGTAGAATGCCCCTGGGTTCAATCTCTAGTACTACACAAACATAAAAAGATAAAATATAAAAAATTAAAAATTGCTGGGCGTGGTGGCGCATGCTTGTAATCCCAGTACTTGGGAGGCTGATATAGGAGGATTGCAGGTTCGTGGCCACCCTCAGCTACTTAGTGATGCCCCTCCGCAACTTAGTGAGACCCTGTTTCAAAATAAAGAATAAAATAGGGCTGGGGTGTAGATTGGAGGTATAATGTCTATGGGTTCAATCCCCAGTACCACAAAAAATAAAATAAAATAAAAAATAAAATGCAAGGGTTGTGTTAAAGGCATATAGAATTTTATTTTCTCCCTTTTACAAATTATGGAAATATAAGATGATATTTTTGCCTCTGTTTGGCAATGATTTTACTATTGATAGCTTGGTGCTTTTGTATTGAAAAAGTACTATAGTTTCACTATAAATATTCCAATAAGATAAGCAAATAAGAACACAGTAAGAACCAGGAAATCATCAGAACCCAGACCTCTAGCTTCCTTCTCTCACAGCGATCATCATTAATCATTCCTGGGTTTCCTTCCAGAGGATTGGTATTTATCAGGAAGGATATACATAAATAAAATTGTAATATGCAAGCTAAGGCAAATGTATATGCCATTATACATGCTGTTCAGTGATTTGCAATTTTTAATTTAAAAGTGTTTTGGAGATGATTATATATCTGAATACTAATTGATTAATTACCAAACCTAGTGAGTATTTATCAAGTGGTACTCTACAAGAAAACTACACAGGAGGTTTTGATAGGACAGAGCCATATATACACTGGGGAACAAAAACCAATTTGGATGCCTTTCTTGGGACTTATGGCTTCAGGACCAGACAGAAAATTTACAATCACAAATTCATGGAAGTTTTATAGCATAATAAGTGCTACAAAGTAAAAATTCCTGATCATGGATTCTTTAAAGGGTGCTTATTTTATAAAAAATATTTACAGCAGCAGAACCTGGCCTATGGAAAGTGCAGCTGCTTGTTGGCTCCTGACTAGATGTGCTAAACGTGGGACATTGCTTTCACTCACCACGAGATGGCAAGAATTCTCCAAGAAAGTGACTTTCCCTGCTAAGCTGAAGCTGAAATGTGTTCTTTGGCTGTCCATGGATGCAAACTATTATGTAAAAAGGCAAAAAAAAAGAAATATGTTATATATAATAAAAACAATATTATGTATGTTTTTATAAATCCTGATAAACCCAATCCTTAAATTCTTTATAATTTCTCTTACGTAGGCAATATATATTACTGCATGCCTGTTACTAAAAATAGCCAAACATCTCTGAGATTTACAGAGAATAAGTGATGAATACCAGCTTTAATCATCTAAACACACACACACACACAAACACACACACACACACACACACACACACATCAGTAGATTCCTACTTCCTCCTTTTGGTTTCCTCTTTTTCAGTTTTGTTTAAATTACAAAATGATGAATCTTGTGAATGTTTGTTTGATGTCTGTTTTCAGCAGTCAGGTCCAGAAGGTCAAGGAGTCAAAGGCATTCTAAAGGAAATTTGTATTGTGTGCACACTATTCCAAAAATTCTGGCAGTAAATCATTTCAGAAAGTTTTAACTTTGTATTTTCTTTCTTTTTTCAATATACTTTTATTGGTGCAATATAGTCTCACATCATAATGTAAATCATGTTGATCGTAATATACATGCGCACAGCACTAGGTGGGCTTTCCTCTGGCTCCCTCCCCATCCCCGCCCTTCCCAGTACAGCAGAGAGGGATGATGCTGGATGAGGACTGAGGGAACAGAGACTGCCTTTGCAAGACTGCCCTAAAGTCATTGATAGGCTGAGATTTTTCTTCTCCCCCTCTCAAGGAAGAAAAAGAACTGTTTCCATACACAATGATATATCTATATCTATCTCTATCATCTTCCCAAATAGCTCTTAGATTTATCTATTTCTCACTAAATCTATTGTTACCAAACCAATCTAAGGGCTACCTGCTTTTCCTTGGACTTCTGTAATAGCCACTTAAAACACTTCTATTTTTGACACCATACAGAGGGTTTTGCTTTTAAACACACCAGGAATGTGAGGAAACCTGTCAATAGCTCCCCACCACACTTAGAATATATTCCAAACTTATTAAGGTGGACGACCCATTTCCTGTGCAATCCGGCTTAGCAACCTCTCCTGACTAACTTAATGCTGCTCTATTTATCTCTTCAAAGTCCGGCCACAGCTCTCAACTTACTTCACTTCCTTTAATACACTCTGTTCTCTGCAGCCTGCAATCCCCATCTTCATTACCAAATCTGACTTGAAAACTCTGATTATTATCTTCAATTCTGAGATAAAATATTACCTTTTCAGACAAATCATCCATTCAACATCTTGTATTCTAAGACAATCTTATGACATCTCATTACTTATCTCTACAACACTAGTCATAATTTATAATTATAACTTGATGAAATTATTTGATTAACCTCTCATGAGGCTGTAAGCTTTACAAGGGCAGGCACTGTCTCTGTACATATAACACACATTATTCACATATATACTTTTATTTTCATCCTTTGAAATCATGTATATATTTATTTTTATATAAATTTTATTCCCCCATCCCACGCCACTCCAAGTGTTGTGTGTATGTATGTTACTATCACACTGAACCTCATTATGATGTGTAATTACAATGCACCAATAAAAATATATTAAAATTTTTAATTTATTTTATTTCTAAATAATTTTTCTTTTCTTTTTTGTATTTCTAATTGACATGTACTAAAACACATTTATACATATTACCTCATTTATTCTTCAAGAAATCCAGCTCAGTGCTGAGCATGTACAAGTTGCTCCATAAGTAGATGTTGAATGAGTCAATATATTCATGGTGTGATGTAGATATAAGTTCTGCTCTAACCGTATGACCTTGGAGTAATCAATAAGTCTGTCCCTCAGTATCATTGTTCATAAAATGGGATAATTAAAAAATATTAGTCAACATATTTTAGGACTAGTATTTTATGTTTTTTAATTGTCATTATTATCATTTTTATTGTGGACTACAATATTTCGAACATTTATTGTTATGGGCTATCCCATAGATTAATTATTCCTGCCAGTTTCTTTTTATCTCAAATTCATAAAAAACTCACATATTAAATTCCTAAAGAAAAAGCATGTACTAGAGAATTTTTAGTTAAATGTATGGTCCACACAGAGGAGTGGATAGGATTTTTTTTTTTTTTTGGTGAAACTAGAGATTGAACCCATGGATGCTCTACCTCTGAGCTACACCCACAGTTCTATTTTTATTTTTATTGTATTTTTTGTGGTACTGGGAATTGAACCCAAGGGCATTCTACTTCCATGCTACACCACCTGCCCTATTTTATTTTATTTTTTACTTTGAAACAGGGCCTCACTAAGTTGTGGAGAGCCTCGCTAAGTTGCTGAGGCTGGCCTTGAACCTGCGATACTCCTGGCTCAGCATCCCAAGTACCTAGATTACAGGTGTGTGACACCATGCCTGGATAGGACTTTTTTTCTTAAGATAAATTGGATTCTTTAGATACATGATGATTGATCCCTATCCACCTCATTACAGTATGATAACTGAGCATTATAATTGATCACTTGGTACCAGAATAACACAGGAAGATCCTGTTTTCTCTTAATAACAAAAGATCCCAAAGGGAGGTACAGCCTTATATAGTTTCCCAGCATTATTATCACTGGAAAGAGGATTCCTGTAGTGATCAGAGGCCACTTTTTATTTGAAGGTAATGTGAGAGAGTCTTAATTTCAGTTGAACTTCATCAAGTGACTATTTATGTTCATGAATATAAGTATTATATTAAATTAATCAAAACAAAGTAAAGCACAGACTGTACAAAAGATAAAATGATTCTTAATGTAAACAAGCTATCATATAATTCTGTCTTGTGAAATAGAATACGATTCTTTTTTCTATGATTATATCTAACAAAGAAGTGGAAGTGTTTCCAGATACCCACTCTTCAGGCGTTGTTTCTCTTTCAGTGAAATGGGAGCTCCTGACGTGCATATTCTCGTGCTCATAGACCCTCTCTAGCTATGGCCCGCTGCTTTCTCCCTTGTTATCTTGCTGAGATCATTTTAGTTCCTACAGCAAGTCAATATTCAGGGAAACTGCAATAGGCCAATATTTTCACGAATATAAAGTGTTTCTTTTTCTGTATCACATAGTGTATGGGTAAGGTTCTTTAGAGTAGTGTATGTAGGCATGTATGTATATATAGAAGGATCATGCTATAGATTAATACTTAGTATATAATTGAAAAACTTTATACTTTATACTTAGTATTATAAAGTTTAAATAGTATTTAAATTTATACTTAGTATTACTGAAAAACTAATTTTAGTGTATGTGCTGTCTAAGTGAGCACTGAAAATCTAATAAAGTAGCAAAATGAATGGCACAGACAAGCAGGTACCTTAAGCCTGGAGAGGCCCTACCATTCCCAGAGGCATCTACTTCTTGAAGAACCTAAACAAGGTTGTATGTTTCTATCACTCTGAACCTCATTATGATGTATAATTACAATGCACCAATAAAACCATATTAAAAAACAATCCTGATGAATGGGAGGTGTTTGGTAGAACATGTTTGATAGATGTTTGATAGATGACGATGGTAGATGATTTCTGGGGAGAAAGTTTCTGGATACCTCTTGAATCTAACATACATGCAGCAAGCTTTAAATCTATGAATGAATGGAAAATAAATGTAGCTTAAGAAAACTCTCCTTTGAATTGTTTATCTCTCTATTCAACTATCATATGTTGTGTGTGTATATATATACATATATATGCAATATATTAATACTACTCAACATATTTTGGATTATATTTTACCATATTGTTTACATGATACCTTGAGAGAAATGATTTCAAAGTTACTGTCAAGAATAGTGCATGTTGCCTGAATGTATGATTGTTGCTTGTCTTTGCACATTACTAATTACATACATAGGTTGTTAGAAAGTTTCTAGTCAAATGTTCAATCCACATCTGAGTAGTGGATAGGACTTGCAGGTGCACACTAGGTTTTATCCCTGTCTACTCTATTTGATGTTGTATTTTTTCATTTTAACTTGTGTGTGTGTGTGTGTGTGTGTGTGTGTGTGTGTGTGTGTGGTGTGTGGTACTGGGTATTCAACCCAGAGGCATTCTGCTCCAAGCTACACCCCCAGCCCTTTAATTTTGTTTTGAAACAGGCTCTCCCTAGGTTGCTGGTTGCTGAGAGTCTCGCTAAGTTGCTGAGGCTGATCTCAACCCTGAGATCCTCCTGTCTGAGCCTCCCAAGTACTAGGATTACCGGTTTGCACCACAACATCTGGCTTCCATTTTAACATTTTATTCTTTTTTATTTTTTGCGGTACTGGGATAGAACCCAGAGGCATTCTACCTCTGAGCTACACCCTCAGCCCTATTTTTTATTCTTCATTTTGAAACAGGGTCTCACTAAGTTGGGGAGGGCCTCACTAAGTAGCTGAGGCTGGCTGCAAACCCGGATCCTCAGGTCTCAGCCTCCCAAGTACTGGGATTACAAGCGTGCGCCACCACGCCCAGCTCAGTTTAACATTTTTAACTTATGCAATTTACCTATGTAAATATTGAAGGTGGCTTAATGATCACTTGACATTTTGTCTTATGTCTCACTGCAAGCCACCTTTGATTTTTTTTACTCGGAAAACCATTGATGTAAATATTCATAAGTATATACATTCATACTTATGTTCACTTCATACTTTAATAGCTAGATAAAAACAAGAGGGATCAGTGAAAAATATCTTTTGCAATTTTCATTTCCAACTGGAATTTTGAAAACAATTCTGGCAATTACTTATCTTCTGCAAATCCACTTATTAAGGGGGCAGTCCCTGTAAGAGAACACATGGAAATCCAGACAGTCATGGCACAGGTTCAATTGAAAATCCTTGAGAGGTATAACAAATATATCTGAGGATGGAATGGTAAGATGAGAAAATGTTGAAATTTAGAGAGTGCAACACATAGTTTTAACTCCCAGTTTTCACCCTTCTCACATCTGTAATGAAATGAAGTCCTGCTGAACTCAGAAAGGCAGGTAAGAAAGCAGAGTTCTAGAGGTGATTATGTTATTTAATGTTAGCAATGGCCAACTCAGTTCAGAACCTACGTCTTCTGATTCTTGGTCTCATGCTGCTTCCAGAAATAGGCTTTGTTAGGAAATATCCTCAGTACCTCACAGTCATGATATATGAAGGAAACCCAAATGTCACTTATTCCAACCTTCTTTGCTTATTATGAAAATCTTCAATGGTAACTCTAGCATTGATATTTATTTAGGTAAAAATGCATATATAGATTTTGAAATTCCAGTGGGAAGGAATGGTTTCATCATACAGGTGTATTTCCAAGAGAGCAATTCTTTATTTTTCTAGCTCAATTTTAAGGTCATGTCCTCAAACAATTACCAAGATTAAACTGTTTTGTTTCCCTAGAAAAAGACATTTGCAAAGATTGGGATCTACTAAAAGAAATTTAATAGTGCTGTCAATCAAGAAGCCCAGTGATCACAATCGAATCTCTCTTTGATGGAGGTAGGTTGAAACAGGAGCTTTCTGAACGACACTGCAGCTTGTACTGATGGTAACATTTCTCTCCTGCTTCTACTTCGAGGAAAAGAAAATGCATGATTTTCAGTGCTCATTCCCTACTGCTGCTATAACAAAGTACCACAACATGGGTAGCTTAAAAAAGAAATTTATTATCCGGAAGTTCTGGAGGTCAGAATTTCAAACTCACTATTGCTGAATAAAAATCAAGGTGCTAACAGGGCCACACCATATCCACAGTGTTAGCAGAGATTCTGTTCCTTATCTCTTCCACTTTCTTGTGGCTACTGGCTGCCCTGGATGATGGAGGGATTTCCCTAGTCTCTGCTTCAGCAGCTCTGTTGCCTCCTCCTCTTCCGTCTGTAGACAAATGTCCCTCTGCCTCCCTCTTCTAAGGATACATGTGATTACATAGAGGGCACACCATGATAATATTCTTAAGACTCTTTTAACTATTTTTGCTTTTTGAGGTGCTGGCAATAGAACCCCGAGCCTCCTGCATACACCTTGAGTGCTCTACTATTTAGCTCTATGTTAAGATTCTTAACTTCCTAGCATATGCAAAGACCCTTTTTCCATGTAAAGTTACATTCACAGGCTCCTGGGATTAGAACTTGAATATTTTTGTGCAACTAATTATGATATCTCAGTCAGTCTACCAATTTTATACAAGTCATTTATTTTAAGTAGTTTTTATTTTATTTATTTATTTTGCGGTACCAGGGATTGAACGCAGGGGTATTCTACCTCCGCGCTGCACCCCCGGCCCTATTTTTAATACTTTATTTTGAAACCGGGTCTCACGAAGTTGCGGAGGGCCTCACTAAGGAGAGAGAGAGAGAGAGAGAGAGAGAGAGAGAGAGAGAGAGATAGAGAGAGAGAGCTGATCCTCCGGTCTCCGCCTCCCAAAGTACTGGGATTACAAGCATGCGCCACCACACCCGGCTTAAGTAGTTTTTAAAACACTACTAATTCTAAGGGAAATTCAGCATATGTTATCAATATAATTATTCAATAATATTTTCGTTTCCCTTTAGGGTGCTTTTAAAGATCATGCAGGTAGCTGTGGGTCTCAAATTCCTATTATGTAAATGGATGCATTACTTCCTATTTCATGTAAACTTATGTTCTTGGTTTTGTAGGTAAATATTTGAATAAAATGTAATTATCACCTTCAAGGACATTACAGCACAATGTACTTTCAATTATATTCCAAAATGTAGTTAGAATAAGACTATGCTTTTCTATGTAATTTACTGGAAAAAAGACAAACTCAAAGAACCAAAGAGAAATTAGGTCATTTCTTTCAAACTCCTTTTTTATATAGTCCACATGAACCCCTTCAAGCACCCCAGGTGCAGCCAGAAGAGAAGATACCCACACCAGATCATTTGCTCAATTTTAAATTAGATTATTTGAGTGTTTTGTTATTGTTGTTAAGTTTATGTATTTTGGCTATTAACCCTCTGTCAGATGATAGTTGTTAAATATTTTCTCCCATACTGTAGGACAGTTCTTCACAAGGCTGAGTGATTCCTTAGCCATGCAGAAGCTTTTCAGTATGATGTAATCCAATTTGTCTATTTTTTGCTTTAGTTTCCTATGCTTTTGGAGTCATATCAAAAAAATCATAGCCTACATTAGTGTCTTGAAGAGTTTATCCTGTGTTTACTACTTGTAGTTTCACAGTTTCAGGTCTCACATTTGCAAATCTGATCCATTTGAGTTGATTTTTTTTGTACAGGATAAGAGATAGGAGACAAGTTTCAATCTTCTGTATGTGCATATCCAGTTTTCCGTGTTCCATTCATTGAAGAGGCTGTTCTTTCTCCAACGTGTGCTGAGAATCCACTGACTCTAGATGTATGTATTTATTTCTGGTATCTCTATTCTGTACCATTGGAAAATATGCTTAATATCATTAGCCATCAGGGAAATGGAAATGAATACAATAAT
>PVJS01027209.1:11835-26515 GCA_004027185.1 Glis glis | reverse complement strand
GAAGCTAGAGAGGAGGAGACTTAGAAGGGACGCCAAACAAAGAAGGGGAAAGCTTTAGATAAACAAAGAAGAGGACCTATCTGAGGGAGTTGGGAGGGGGGTGGAGGGTAACACACTAAAACGCAGGAGGTATACATCCAAACTTATAAAACTCAAATCACTGTGCAAAGCACTAAAGGGAGGGAACGGGGTGGGATTTAAGGGAGGGCAAATCGGGCAATGTGTGCATGTATGACTCTTATAGCCTAACACCTATTAAATGTATAATTACAATGCACCAATAAAAAAAAATAAAGCATAAAAAAAAATAGGGCCGGGGGTGTAGCGCAGAGGTAGAACGCCCCTGCGTTCAGTCCCTGGTACCGCAAAAAAAAAAAAAAAAGAAAGTCCCAGAACAGGTCCTGCCATCTGTTCAGCCTCTGGTAAAGACCTAAAGGGGTTGGTTTCATGGTGGGAGTACCCGTGGAAGAGATCACACAGCATGATAGGAAGGTCCCAGGAGAACTACATCAGTTCCTCCCTAGGGCAGTGCCCTCGTTGACTTAAGCAAGTCCCAACCAGACCCCACATCATAAAGGCCCCACCACCTCAGTAACATCACAGGAAGACGAGGCCTCCCACACACGACCCTCTGGGCAAAAACCACATCCAAACCATAGATGGCACCTTGTGCCTTTAAAGTATTTATTCCTAATAGGCTGACCCAGACTTAGTGTCTTTCTCCAGCAGAACAGGGCAGGCAGTGGAAGCAACCATGAGAGGCCTGGGGAATGGCGTGGCACCGTTTAGACTGGTTTATAGGAATGCCAGGAAGTGTCTAAAGCAGCAGGGAGAGCCATGAACCCTGGAAGTCTGAAGTCAGCTCTGCATGGGTCCGAGGGCTCCAGCACCAAACTCCCCAGGTCCTGCCAGCATACCTCAGACCACGAGGAGAATCACTCCAAAGGCCTAGTTTGCCTGAGGATAAATGTGCCCTATCCTGCAGGTACCAGCTTCATCCTGGGTTCTAACCCCATTTGAGACTACAGCTTGCCCCGGAAGTCAGGCGTGGTATTCTGTAATCATCAGAACTCTCACACAATTTTCATGGGATTCAGTTGTGCAACACAGACATACATACTTCACACACATGTAAGGCACTCGGGTTCTGCTGGGAGAAGCTGGATTACAGCTGAAGGGCTGTGATGGAGGTCAGCACTCTCCACACCGAAGGCCCCAGCTTCAAAGTGATTTCACACAGCTTCGTAACCACCTCATGTAAAGGGCCCCTTCTCTTTAAAGGTTATAATGAGATGGTATTTCTGCTCATGATTACAGGGTGAGAGAACAGCCTTCCCTCCCTCTCCTCTCTTGCACGCACATTTTCTGTGTACAATTTACAAATCTGCTCAAGATCCAAGTCATCCAGGTTCGAATACCTGGAGCGGCTCCTGTTTCCTGTGCAGAGCAGTGTTCAAATCCATCTCCCAGTATTATGCTGCTACCTCTGAGATTATTCATCTGTTAAGCGCTGGTGGCCACGATGTGCAAGGTGCCACTGCAGGTCCAAGACCGATGAGGCTTTTCATTTTGTTAGAAGCTGGGAGGCACCATCCAGCCTCAGCCCTCCCTGCTGGAAGGCTGCGGGTTCCTGACCTGCAGGTCAGTCAGACTCCCTGCTGCCTCCCGCAGTCTTGGCCACTCAGCCCAAACCACCTCCTATGGTCACTCTCTGCCCATCTTTAGGGTCCAGCTGACATCCCAGCCCAGGAAGCCACCCCTGGTCCTTCCAAGCCTCAGTCCCTTGAGTTCCTGTCATGCTTCCAAGGACACTGAGCCCTGGCTCCCTCATCCTGCAGGTGTCCACACTCCTGCCTCCCCACCCAGAGTGTGAGCTCCAAGGGGGCCAGGCTTCGTCTGCACAGCTCTCCAGTGCCGTGTGTAGAGCAGCTGTGGACCTACTGAAAGAATGCATGCTAAGGAATGAGTGATCTAAGGTCTCGTCGACTCACGTGATTAAAATCAAACTAGGAAGAGCAATGACAGTATTATACATTATTTTCAAGACACTTTCATTTCTTTCTGGGCATATTTGAGAAGTAGCAACTCAGAGGCAACTTTTCGAAATGAGGAATGGAGAGATCAAGTTGGGCGGGGTGTGAGGCCACAGCTACACACTGCCACTCACTGCTCAGAGCAACAAGGGCTGAGGGCACCAGGGCGGTCAGTTCATCCACCCTCCCCCTTGTCCAGATGAAGAAACCGAGGCACCGGGTCCCTGCAGCTGTGAAGCATTGGAGCTGGAACTCGGGGCTCTCCAGGTCCAGGCCTGGCATGTTTGTCCTGTCCTACTGATCCCAGGGGTCTGTTTGCTTTCTGACCTACACATATTTGATGGGAAAAGGCACCCAAGACCTTAAAAACAATCATCTCACCTCAATAACAGCACGTTGATGGGGCATGCTTTGTTTAAATGGGGCTGGAAAACTAGGTCTAGTAGTGACACTGGCCTTGTTGGTTTCACATGTAACCTGACTCTGCAGATGGTGGCAGCTTCCCTATATCGAGCTGGGAATCCTGCCCCTGCCTTGTGCTGATTTTGGATGGGGATGAGCCGTGTTGTCTCATGCAAAGTGCAGAATTGGGATGTTGGAGAGACCTGGCTGGAACACCGGCTTTGACTTACTTCTTTTGAGCTTGTGGATAAGTTCTTCCAGTCATCGGTTTCATCTCCTATAAGTTGCAAATAGTTATGGCAATCTGTAAATATGTCCATCTGTCATGAACAGCAATTATATTCTAGCTGTTGGGATGAGGAAAGGTAGGGAAACTGCACTTTTTACTTTCTGTATTTCTCAGTTTTTAAAGATGTAGTTTTGAAAGGCAGGTCCACCGGCCCTGGCCAGACGGCACAGTTTGTGAAGCTAAGGGCTCTCCCATGTGTCATACAGGCTCCTCAGTCACTGTCCTGGGAGGCCAGCCAGCGTGTGACAGCATTTCTCCTGGGCTGTCAGCCCTCAGACCCTGACTCCTCACTTGAGATCCTTTCTCTTATGGAACAGGGGCTCATTTGATAGCTTGTCATGATGTTAGCAGAATTTGTGTCTTCTCTGGCTGCCAATATTTGTCTTCAGTGGTTCATCGAATTTTCCTTGCTATGGGTCGCTACATGCCCTCAATCATAGAACCCAAACATAACTTTTCTCCTTTTTAGTTTTCAGAGGCTCCCAGGCTGCCTCCCCGCCTTGAGCACTAACGCTTGTTTGGAAATGTGATCTTTTTGATGCTGGAGGCCGTCCCACAAGCCTCATATCCTATCATCCCACTTCACACAGCACATCTCAAGTGACATACATCAAACCTTTGCTGTTAACACTCCGCGCTGGCCTACTGGCTTTCATCCCGAGAAAACAAATAAGCCAAACCAAACCGACAGCACATTAAAACACTAATTAATCCTCACCAAGGGCCTTGGCTACACAAAAATGGCAAATCCCACTGCCCCGATTTTATGTTTGGGGAAATCAGGGTAAGCAGGGCCAGATAGCAGAAGCTGACTTGAAGGGCTAGGGCTGGCCTTGACTCTGGGAGCTAGGCCATTTGACCAAGGGCCAGCTGCCACCAAATTCCCTTCTGTACAACATATGTGGTTACTTGTCCATAACCCCATTGTATTAATCTGTTTACTGTTGCTATTACGAAATACCCAGGACTGTGTAATTTGTAAGGAAAGGAGGTTGATTTAGCACATGGTTTTGGAGATTCAAGCACATAGCACTGACATCTGCTCAGCTACAGTGAGAGCCCTTTGTCTGTGTAACAGGGTGGATGGTATCTTGGCCGAAGTGTGTGTGGAAGGGAGAGACCATACGCAAGCCAGGGAGCCATTGAGTGGCCTGTCTTGTTCTTTAATAACAATCTCTGGGGTGGGAACTTACTAGGGAAGTACATTAATTCCTTGTGACAGTAGCACCCCAGAGACCTAATTACCTGACACTAGAGTCCACCTCTTGATGCTTCCACCACCTCCCAACCTCACCTCACTGGACCAAGCTTCCAGCACAGGAGCCTTTGGGGGGCACACTCAGACCGTACCCACACCATAACACCATTTACACATCAGCTTTTTTTTCCCCAGAGTTATGATAATTCCACATCCTCTCGTATCAACTAACCACTTGTATATTTGCTTACTCTTCATTAATTCTGGCAGAGCCACGAATTGCTAGCCATGGCTTCCAAGAGCAGCCTGCTAATTTGGTTGATTAAAAGGTCCATGCTGATTTTGATGCTCAGCACACAGGCAGACTAACTTCAAATAGTCCCTTCCGAACCCACAGCTCAGCACACTGCACCTGCCACACTGAACTGCTCTGTACCCAGGTCTGTTCATGACTCGGGCGTGTCCAGACTCCTTTCTCTCCCAGTCTAGACAGTCCCCCACCTTAGTTCTCCAATCTTGTAATAAGGGTAAATACACACACCTGTCTTGAAAGATTCAACCATAATAATCTGAAAAAAAATGTCAAACCTCACAAAATTTTATGGGACAGATCTGATGGAATTAAAATGTAACTCTATTTTCCAAATATTAATCTGGTCAGGCTCTTTCTTTTTTTTTTTTGCAGTACTGGGGGTTGAACCCAGGGGCATTCTACCTCCGAGCTACACCCCCAGCCCTATTTTTATTCTTTATTTCGAAACAGGGTCTTGCTAAGTTGCTGAGGACCTCACTAAGTAGCTGAGGCTGGCCACGAACCCAGATCTTCCGGTCTTGCCTCCCAAGTACTAGGATTACAAGCGTGCACCACCACGTCCGGCTCAGTCAGGCTCTTTCTTTGGGGGTGGGGGTTGCAGGGGGGTTGGGAATTAAACCCAGGGCCTCATACATGCTAAGCACCTGCTCTACCGCTGAGTTACATTCCCAGGTCAGATGTTTAAGGGCTTTAGGATATTTGTGTATAAGGCTGAAATAAAACTGGTTTGGTTTGTGTAGCAATAAGAAAATTATTCCAATCCTATGCCTTTGACTTCATTCTTTCTTATCTCATTATACTGTTCCTATTCAGTACTGAATAAAAGTGGTGAGGTTAGACATTCTTGTCTCAATCCCAATCTAAGAGGGACAGCTTTCAAAGTTTTACCATTAAGTATGACATTTGTTGAAGATTTTTTATACTCTATCAGAGTAATAAAACTTCTACCTATTCCTAGTTTATAGAATTTTTTAAATCATGAATAGGTGTTTGATTTTTTAAAAATTCTGCTTGTATTAATTTGATCACCTGGTTTTCTCCTTTGATTTGTTAATTTTCTGATGTTAAACAAATTTACATTTGGGAGGTATTTATACATTAGTGAATCTAGTTTATTAAGATTTTTATCTAGCATTTTTTTTCGGAACTGGGGATTGAACACGGGGGCGTTCTACCTCCGCACTACGCCCCCGGCCCTATTTTTTATGCTTTATTTTGAAACTGGGTCTCACGAAGTTGCGGAGGGCCTCACTAAGGAGAGAGAGAGACAGACAGACAGACAGACAGACAGACAGAAACAGAGAGCTGAGACTGGCCGCGAACCCAGATCCTCTGGTCTCCGCCTCCCAAAGTACTGGGATTACAAGCGTGCGCCACCACGCCCGGCTTTTATCTAGCATTTTTGCATGCATGTTTATGTATAAGAGCATCTTGAAAGTATAATTTCTTACCCTGTCTTTGTCTCTTTTGGTCAAGGTTATGCCAGTTTCATAAAATCATTCGAAGGGTATTCCCTTTCTTTGTGCCTGTGGGAGGGTTCCTGTGAGTGTGGAGGTATTTGTCTTTGAACGATGGTCAGACTGAAGTGTAACACTCTTCTGACTTTGGTGTTTCATTGTGGTATCTAAACTACTGATTCGATTACTTTTGATTATAGGATTATTAAAGTTTTCTGGTTTTCTAGAGACCAAATTCCATGAACTTATATTTTTAATCCAGGTTTTCAAATTTATTAGCATCCATTTTATTTGAAATAAATTTTTATTAGATTAAGCCATAGGAAATTGTTAACATCCGACCTTTTTTCATCTACAAATATATCAGTTTCATATGGTTGACACTAATACTGTCTCTACAGTCTCCTCATTTCATAATATGTATTAGTGCTTTCAAATTTTGGGGAGTGATATTTTAAGATTTATCTATTTTATTAGTTTTTCTTAAAGAACCATCTTTAAGTTTTGCAATTCTTCCCTATTATCTATGTTTTCTATTTTATTAACTTCACTCTATATTATTTACTTTCTTCTCTTTTTAAAATTGTAGTAAGAACACTTAACACAGATCTGCTCTCTTAACACATTTTCAAGTGCACAGTGCAGTATTGTTAACTCTAGGCGCAGTGTCATACAGCCTATCTCTAGGGCTTATTCATCTTGCACAGCTGAAACTTGATACCTGTTGAACAGCAATTCCCCATTTCCCACTCTCCCTAGAAATGATCATTCTTTGGGAAATGTCTATTCAAATCTTTTCCCAATTTTTTAATGGGGCTAGTTTGTTTGTTTGCTTTTTTGGTACTGGGGCTTGAACCCAGGGGCATTCTACCTCCAAGCTATACCCCCAGCCCTTTTTATTTTTTGTTTTAAAACAAGGTCTTGCTAGGTTGCTGAGCATTTCCCTGTATTGCTGAGGCTGTCCTCAAACCTGTGATCCTCTTGTCTCAGCCTCCCATATAGTGGGAGACTGAGGTGGTGTGCACCACCACACCTGGCTTATTTTTGTTTTTGCTGTTTAGTTGTAGGAATTTCTTAACTCTATAGTTGTAGGAGTTCCTTAACCATTAACTATCAGATACATAGTTTGCAAATATTTTTCCCATTCCATAAGTTGCCTTTTCTTTCTTTTCTTCTTGAACATTTATTGTCATTTGTGTGTGCGTGTACACACACACAAAACACTTTATTTTTACTTTTCTTAAAAATGACTAATCTAAGGATTACAGTCCTTTGTACTATACATATATATTTTTCCCCCTGTGGTAAATACAAGCTATGTGAGAACTCAGTTTGCTGATGGGTGGCAAGAGGCTTCTGATATCTCACAAATGAACACTCTTCTCAGCTGGAGGCAGGGTTGGTTGAGAACTTCTGACTTGAGTGTTCAGTTCCAGGCAGAGTGATATAGTTAGGTCCTGATGAGTACTCAACCCTTGTGTCAGTCGCCTGCAGGCATAAATACAGGCACATGTGGCCAGGAGTTGAGTACCACCAATGCTGGGATAAAAGGCCCTTACCCCCTCAAGACAATCTTGTCTGCCCAGTCAACCCCTCTAAAGAGATTTGGTTTGAAAAACCAAGGAGAGTAAAAGCAGGGTTGCTATAAGGTTGCTATTGCTATTGGCCTTGGGAAAGACCCTTAATACTGGAATTACTTTAGTTCCAGAATGAAAACAAATCTAATTGCACAGTGAGTTATAAAGTGGCTCAAGTTTCAGCACTTCCTGTATGACTAGAAACTCAGTGATGTAGAAAAAACATTCCGAGATCATGGTATGCATCATTAAAGACTGAAAAACTCTTGCTCTACAGTTGGTGCTATGGGGTCCAGAATCCTTTAGCATCACTGCCCTAACTGAAGTCAAGCATATCTTCTCCCAGTGAGCCAATCAAATGCTATCTTAGGTGCTATGGAAGAATGTAATCCAAGTTCAGAGTCCTTCAGTACTTAACAGGGAAGACGTCCTGAGTGGGCCTGATTCAGTCAGAAGGGTAGATATAAGTTTTCTTCCTTTGCAAGGAAAGATACTAGCACTAAAAGAGAAATAAAAAAGATATACCCAAGATCACAGAGCAAGCGAAGGTGCTGAGACTCAGTCTCAGATCTTTTCATTGAAAACCAGGATCTTGATACCCAGCACCCACTCCCAGAGCAGGATGCTGGTCCTAGAAGCAGTAGAATCTCAGCCTAGGCATCCTGCTCTGACCAGAGCTACAACACTACCTGCATTGTCCCATCAAGCTGGTACAACAGCAGCTGTGGGGAAGTGGCCACACCAGAAGGAAAAGATGCGCATCACATGGGCTGACCATGCCCGCTTCTAAGGTGCAAGAAGCCATACCTCCCATGAACAAGTTTTTGCTGTTCATCCTTTGATCACTGCAACCTCTCTCTGCAGCTCTTCTCCTGCCCAGTGTGTACCCCAGAAGCATCATCTTTGATGTGCCAAGAATTGTCCCTTGGCTTAAGAAGTATAGGAACAGGGTCAGTGGGGAAGCCTGGTGAACACTGGAGACTAAGCAGACTTCCACTGCTTGTGAGAGCAGTAGGAGGCAGAGATGGCCTAACAAACAGTTTTAAACAAATACTTTGACCCAACCAAGATCGCCAAACACAAGTGCCCTAAGACCAGTGGTACATGGTGCAGTTGTTGGCCCCCTTCTACATGAGGTGTAAGATGTGCAGGTTTCACATCTGCACAGGCAGAGAGCAGGTACAAAGTGAGGTCTACCCAGGCCTGTGCATCTTCCACTTCTCCATCAAGTACCCCCACTGCCTTCAAGACCAGCTCCCAAAACACAGACTACATCACAGAGCACCTGCAACTTCCAGGCCCAGAAGCTGCTGGCAAAGGAGGAGAGGGTGTGGAAGGAGATGAGGAGCAGAACCATGGAGAATGTGCTGGAGAACCCAGCCCGAGTCCAGGCTGCAGGTGGAGGTTCTGGAGGACCTGCAGGCACCCCAGGTCTGGAGCCAGATGTGGCCCCCGTGGACTTTGAGGTATCACTGTGGAGGCACCTGTCAGAGGAGGAGAGGCAGAAACAAAACAGGAGGTGAGAGGGAGCAGGCAGATTTGCTGGAGGAGGCCAGGAAACTGCTGCTCCCACATATCTCAACCCCACTGCCATCCCACACCAGGCCACAGAGGCCAAGAGGAAGGCACAGAGCTGGGAGGGGAGCATGGTGGCTCCCTTGACAGAAGGTTCCAGCAGTCAGTCCTGGTAAGGGGGAAGAAGAGACCTGGATGGCAGCATCAGGCAGTGGTGCCCTGCAGATCCTGCACCTCAGACTCCTGGACCTCCTCCCTGATCAAGCTGGTTACATATTTGGACTTCTACAACAGCAGCATAAAATGATGCTGTTTTTGCAAATCATATATCTGGTAAGGGGTTAATATCCAAAATGCACAAGGTACTCCTACAACTCCATAGCAAGGAAACAACACAATTAAAAAATAGACATTTCTGAATAGACATCTCTCCAAAGAAAACATACGAATAGCCAACTTTTGTATGAAAAAGTGCTCAGCATCACTAATCATACATAAGGGAACGGCAAGTCAAAACCACAATGAGCTATCGCCTCACACCTGTTAGGGTGATTATTATAAAAAGGGTGAAAGAGAAGTGTTGACAAGGAAAGGGACCTTTGTACACTGTTGATGGGAATGCAAATTAATACAGCAATTATGGAAAACAGTATGGAGGGTCTTCAAAAAAGTAAAAAAAAAAAAATAGAATTAACACATGATCCAGCAATGCCACCACTGGGTGTACATTCAGAGGAAACAAAATTGGTCTGTCAAAGGGTATCTACATTTCTATATTCATTGCAGCATTTTTTTATAGTCGCCAAGTTATGGAATCAACCCAGGTGTCCAACAGTAGGCGAATAGGTAAAAAAAATGTAATGTACACACAATGGGATAATGTGGATGAAGTTGAAAGATATTATATTAAGTGAAATAAGCCATGCGCAAAAAGACAAGCACCACATGATTTCACCTATATATGAAATCCAGAAAAGTTAAACTTGTAGCGGAGAGCAGAATAAGAGCCCCCAGGGACTCTGGGTGGGGGAGGGGACTGTGGGTTGCCTTTTCAATCTCGTTTTTTTTTTTTTTCATTACTGTGGAGAAGCATTTTAATTTGAAGTAGTCCCAATAGTCTATTTTTGTTTTTGCTGCTTGTGCTTTTGGTGTCATATCCAAGAAATCTCTGCCAAGATCAGTGTCATGAAGCTTTCCCCCTATGTTTTCTTCTAGGAGTTTTACAGTTTGGGGTCTTGCATTTAAATCTTTAATCTCCTGTGAATTGACTTTTGTGTTAGGCGTTAAATATGGGTCTAATGTTACTCTTTTGCATGTGGATATCCAGTTTTCCCAACATCATTTGTTGTAGAGACTTTTCTTTTGCCGGTGTGTTTTCTTGGCACCCTTGTTGAAAGTCAATTGACCATACAGGTATGGGTTTGTTTCTGAGTGCTCTGGTCTGTTCTATTGGTCCATATGTCTGGTTTTTTTTTAATAGAAATATGAGTTTATTTTAAGTCAGGAAAAGATAGAAGACAAAAGCAGCTTCCCCTTCCCCAAGGGGTGGGGGTGTCCCAGAAAGAGAGTAACCACAGAAGCTCTTGGGAAGTGGGCTTTTAAACCTTACTGAGGTTTCCCATCTATTCTTTTATGATTGGTCAGAATTGTGTTTTGGGAAACCAGTGACTTTTGCACAATTTTGATTCTTAATTTGAATTGTTATCCTGTGGGCTGGTGGTGACTTCCTGGCACCCACCAGTCTCTCTCCTTCCCACTCACCTCCCCCAACCTCACAGAAGGCGATGCAGATGGCTGTTTTAATTCTTCCTGTTCCCAGGTCCTCTGCCCTGCCTCATGTCCCTCCTCTGATGAAGTGACCCTAATTGCTATCGAAATAGAGTAGCTGCCGGGCATGGTGGCGCACGCTTGTAATCCCAGTACTTCGGGAGGCGGAGACTGGAGGATCTGGGTTCGCGGCCAGCCTCAGCTATCTCGCTCTGTCTCTCTCTCTCTACTTAGTGAGGCCCTCCGCAACTTCATGAGACCCGGTTTCAAAATAAAGTATAAAAAATAGGGCCAGGGGCGTAGTGCGGAGGTAGAACGCCCCTGCGCTCAATCCCCGGTACTGCAAAAAAAAAAAAAAAATAGAGTAGCTGTTGCCCCATTTCCATGTCTGTTTTTATGCCAGTAATTGTTTACTCTCTTTTTCCTGCCTCCCCCATTGTTTCTTTTCTAATATAAGTTGAAAATTCAACTCATATATTTTCAATTTTTCCTCTTTTTAAAGGATATCAATGTATACTGTTTTAACTATATCCTATACATATTAATATATTTTATCATTTTGTTATCATTATATTTTTAAATTTCTTCTTAGTCCCATGAGTTGTTTAAAAGTTTGTTTTAAAACTTCCAAATGTATGGTTTTTCATCCTTTTTTATTTAAAATTTTATCTTTATCACATTTTTATCTGAGAATATAATCTACTTTCAAGTGTTTTTGTTTTGGGATGCGTGTCTGTGTGTCTGTGTGTTTGTGTGTGTTTGGTCTGAAAGTCCATTTTGTTTGATTTGAATCATAGAAACAGCTCTATGTTTCTCTTTTAGTAGTCTCATGGTATAGCTCTGTCAAAACCCTTTAAACTTTCAACCTTTCTACATTCTCATTGTTTTAAGTATGTCTCTTACAAGGAGCACATAATGTGTTTTCTTTTAATCCAGTCTAACAAACTTTAGCTTTGTGTAAGAGTATACAAGAGTTGCAATTACTCTCCTTCCTTACCAAAATTAGTATTGATAGTCTCTAATTTTAGCCATGCTAGTAGGTGTGTAATATCATTGTGATTCTATTTTGTTTGTTGTTAAATGCCTGAAGACTGGTGCTTCTTATATTCTATCCAGTTTTCTACTTTATGGCAGAAAAGTAAATCCAGCCTCTGTTAACCCCATCTTGGTTGGAAAGTAGCTTGTCTCCAACTTTATAATTTTCAAGATACTTTTTTTTAACTTCTCAGGAATGCATTTGAAATTTTTTTTCTTTTAAAAATAAACTTAATTAGCATGTTTTACTGCTTTTAGAGGGAGAGTTCACTGTAATTTCTAGTCCAATATACTGCCAGAAATGAATATTTTAATATGTGGCATAAGTTAAAGAACTAAAATTTTATTTTTTCACTTAATTAGTCAATATTTTCAGTATCATGTATTGAATTATTCATTCTTACTCACTCTCTTAGTCTCAGTTCATAAAAAGTATTGCTGAGACAAAGACTTGCATGCAGATGATTTACTTGGGAAGTAATCCTAGGGCACCAGATTTATTTTATATATAAATGACCTATATATAAATTACATATACATATATTTAGTGCTTACTTCCTTGTGCAACTAATTTATCTTGAGGTTGAAATTTTATTTTGCTTCTGTTTAGGGTGAGGGTTGGTTTGTGTGCCTCTCTTCTCTCTATAGAAATTTCATGGGTATTGTGCCTTCTGAGACCTTGCATATTTGAGAATATGTCTTTCTGTTACTTTTGTATAGAATAACAACTTTATTGGGTGAATAATCTCAAAGTCATAACTTTTCTCCTCAAAGTTCTGTAGCCATTGCTTATGATGTCTGTGGCATCTATTGCTGCAAAGAGTTATCTCAATACAGCATGATTTTTTTTGCTTTTAAGGTATTCAGCTTTTCTCCACCTGCCTGGCACAGATAGCTTTTTAAAAATAACCAGTGTATTATGGATTAATTTCAATAGTTTATTCAATAGTGTATTATGGATTAATTTCAATAGTTTTTACTTGCACACAATGTTCACTGCATAATTCAAGTTTTTTCAACCTAGGAAAGTTTTCTTCTGATATATCTTGGAATTTTATCTCTGCTAAATGTACTCCAGTCTTTTTGACAGGAACACCACTTAAATGTCTACTGAATATCATTGTGTTTCATATATTTTACTTTCACTTGTCATTTTTATCTCTTTGCCCTTTTCCCTTACATTCTGGGATGAGTTCTACTTCATTACATTTATTTATTTATTTATTACAAATCTGATTCAGCTTCTCTTTAATACTTCCAAGAACATTTTAAAATGTAGTATAGAAAAATCTCCTTTTTCACTAATTTTATAGGATTCCCAGCTCTAACTCCTTTATATATTTAAAAAATGTGTTTTACCATTTATCTTTTACCGTGTGTGTGTGTGTGTGTGTGTGTGTGTGTGTGTTACTTGGGGATTGAATCCAGGGACATCCCACCTCCAAAATACACTCCCAGCCCTTTTTGTTTTTTACTTTGAAACAGGGTCTCACTAAGTTGCTGAGGCTGGCCTCCAACCTGAGATTCTCCTGTCTCACCCTCCCAAGTACTAGAATTACAGACATGCAGAACCAAGCCTGGCTTCTTTTATCTCTTCTTTTACTGAGTTAATATTTCATTTGTTTATGTCAAGCACACAGAGTTGATACTGAAGGTTTACTCTTTGTCTTCAGTAAATAGTTCTCAATTAGACTGTGCCTCTATGTCTACAGTGATATATTCATCTCCTTTTATGTTATGAAATATTTTCATACTTTTGCATATTCAAATGTGCTCCATGTTGGTATTATTTTGTTACTGAGTGTAAATTGGCTGGCTTTTACTAAAACTGGTATAGATGGCTTATCTCTGGGTTCTGCCTCTACGAGTGTTATACTAACCCTGAATATAAGAGCAGGAGGAGTAGTTTACATAAGATACATGGAGCTCATCCAGTGACCTAACAGCCTATAGATGAGGAGAAGTGGTCTGGTGCAGGGGGACAGCCTAGTAAGCGATAGTGTTTAGGTGGTCTCTCTCTTTGATGGAGCCATTGATCTGGAGCCAGCCTTAAAATCTCTTCTCATCAGCCTGGACTCTGTTCCAGATATGTGGGTGATTGTGCCCAGTTCCTTTCCTGGTGTTTCTGTACCTGCTACTAGGATGAACCCTCGCATGCAGTCCTTGTGTCTAGAGTGCTGGAGAGGCTCTTGGAGTTCTTGGCATAAGTGATTCCTAATACTCTTGACCCATAGTAACAAAAGAGGATATCCATTTGGGGATCCCTTTCTGTCATGTAACATGTCCTTATTTCCAATTAGGAGTGTTTGTAAACATCTATCATAGTATCCCTCTCACTTATTTCCTGAGGCACTATACTATTTTCTCAGGAAAGGAGCTTTTGGTCAGTGTTGGCTTCTCCCTTTAATATGTGAGGGGTGTTAGATTACATGCTAGTTGCCCTCATTCCTCAATGTCTCCACAGAAGCAGTTTTGAACAGGGTACATACATGACTAAGTAAGGGGGTAGAGAGAAATCATATGGAGAGAAATAAAGAAACTAAAAGTTGAGCATGCACTGTACTTTAGACACTAGGTAGGCAGAGCCTATCTCCCATACCTGCCTTTTCTTTAGAGCATGTATCACAATCTAGCATAGTAGTTTTTAAATATTTGTTTATCATTTTCTTCCCTTGCTTAAAATATAAGTTTCATGAGAACAGACATTTGGTCTTTTGTGCTCAGATATGTACCCAAGCATCTAGAATAGTGGCACAACAAAAAGTAGTTGTGGAATAAATGTCCTACTTTAAAGAAAAATTAAAAGAAGAAAGACATTAACATATCTATAAAAAAGAGATTGTAGCTGGGCGTGGTGGCGCAGGCTTGTAATCCCAGTACTTTGGGAGGCGGAGACCGGAGGATCCCGGTTCGGGGCCAGCCTCAGCTCTCTCTCTCTTTCTCTCTCCCTGTCTCTCTCTCTCTCTCTCTCTCTCTCTCTACCTAGTGAGGCCCTCCTCAACTTCGTGAAACCCAGTTTCAAAATAAAGTATAAAAAAATAGGGCCGGGGGTGTAGCGCGGAGGTAGAACGCCCCTGGGTTCAATCCCCGGTAC